>CM029022.1:6289591-6564341 GCA_016801055.1 Panax notoginseng | reverse complement strand
TTCAATGCAGCTGTTAATTTTCTGTTAAGCTGAAACAGTTGACAGATATTTTCAAACAAAAAAATCTAGCCTTAGTTGGATTTTAAACCATACTACAGTTTCATCAAATAAAAAAAAAATCAAATGCAGGCAGCATACATCAAAGAAGAACATCCTAAATAATCTGAATCCTGAGCATAAAATTTAGTTTCACTTTCAATCGGTCTTACTCGTATGTACAGCTTCATCATCCATATTTGTAATGTCATTACATTCATTTATAACACATCTATCAGAAACTGGCCCATTATATCCTTATATTCTTTAGAAAATATATTTCTTCAGTCAGAAAAACAAATGGATGATTAGCTTATCTCTATATCTTTATATTACCTAAAGTTCACCAAATTGATATATGATAAATCAAGCTAATAATACTTTACTCAATTCAAATGAATAAATACAAATAAGATGGAGCTATGTAAAAACTAACATAGAAACAGGCAAATTTAAAGAACTAATGATGGGAAAAAAACAACTAAAAGAACTAAATAAAGAATACCGCAACAGCTTTCTTCGCCCCTGCTGCAATCTGCTCAAAGTGATCCTCATTTAAGCTCAGTTCACCATAAAAAGCATCATAATAGAAACCCTACAAAAGCATTTAGCCATTTAATGGGCATATATGTATTTTATAAAATATAGCATATATGGCCCATGTAATATTTGGAAAAGAGAAACATAAAAAAATGTTGAGATGCCTAAAAATTTTAAAGGCAAGAAAGGCTATAAGTGATATCAAACTTTAAAACTTGATATATGCCAACATCACAGTGCCTAAGTTTCCATAATTTTATAATATTATTAAGAACAAGCAAAGAAAAACATGAACAAATCATACTATCATCTAATAACTACTATGTTCCTAAGTGCTTTCTCAATGTTGCCAATATAACTCTGTCCATTAACCAGTTGTAGATAATTATAACAAAAAAAAAACGCTGCAAAATGTAAATTTACAATGAATCCAGAATACAATATTAATCGCTGAAACCTTTGTGTGACATAATATACACCTACCTCTCCTCTTGTAGTACAGGGCCCAATGCACAATTGGCATCCATAAGTCATCTCAACAGACTGCAATAAAATACAAACACTTAAATCTGAGCCGAAATCAAATCTAAACTTATAAGAAATAAGAACAATGAATTGTTTAGTACCTGCCCTAAAATATGAGCACTTGAGTGCCAAAAAGTATCCCGACCCTCGTCCGTGTCAAATGTGAATAATTTGAGTTCACAGTCACATTCAAGAGGCCTAAACATGTCCCAAAGCACTCCATTCACCTGCGAAATCAAGGCATTCGATGCCAAACTCTTAGATATCTCCTTCGCAATGTCAAACGGAGTCGATAGCCATTTCTTCCCTTCTTTCACTGTCCCATCCGGCAAAGTTACACTAACAATTAACAAACAAACAGTTAAAATACAGAAAGAGTTTGTATCTTTGTAAATACGTATGTATATGTATGTAATAGTATATATATATATATATGATAAAGTTTTACTTGATGGAATCACCGGCGATGGACTGTAGATGGGAAAGTTGTTGGGCCTTGATGGATTCGAAGAGGGCGATTCGTCTGGGGATGACGGATTGGAGATATGCTTCGTCTTTGGAGTAGGAGGGACTGGCCTTGGGCTCGGAATTGGCGGCCTTTCCCATTGCCGGGAGTGGTGAAAACAGGCGAAATTGAGTATTATAACGGCGGCTGATTACCGAAAGTCGTCGGCAGTAGTAGTAGTAGTAGGCTGAGGAACATAACATTCGTTATTGGTTGACGTCGAACAAGGTTTTGGGGTTTAATGCCGTATAAGCTAAAATACTCCTTCCGTCCCAAATTAATTGCTCAATTTTAACTTTTTTAAATTAAATTAACTATTTTTAGAATTAATAATTAAGCATATATAAATATATTTCTAAAATTATAAAAATTGGGATTAGTAATAAATTGTATATACTTTCATTTGGTTATAATCACTTCACCTATATTTTAGCAAAAATAGTAAAAATATTAATTTTAAAAATGGTTAATTTGACTTTAAAAAATCAAAATTGAGCAGTTAATTTGGGACGGAGGGAGTATGTTTTTTTGAAAGGGAATTAAGTAAACATGTGACCTAAAAATATCAATTAGTAATTTTTAAAAATTATTTAAACACTTTTTTTAATATCTTTAATTATTGCGTTGAAAGTAAGCAATGGCCCCAGATAACTTCAAGCTTGGATGTATAGGCTGGGTAAATGTAACGGCCCTAAAGACATCTGTAATATATAATCGCTATACCAACAATTTTTTCTTCTCCTCAATAAGATAGTGGCCTAACTTTTACACTAATATTTTAGATGCTTCCACCAAGGGAATATTATTATTTAGCAGTGTTGTGATATATATATTAATGAAAATTTGTGGAGTGACAATGTTGTTATTAAAAAATTCAGCACAACTACTATCATTCAAAATACTAACAGAGCTTCAACGCAATTAAAACCTAAGAAATCTTTTTATATATTGCAATAAAAATGTCAATTCTTAAAAATAAACATAATGACGTATTTTGTAAATTAATTTCAATACATAAATAATTAATTGATGTGTCTACTCATAGCAAAAGTCAATATCTTTTAATATAGTAATATAATTTTATCCGTTAATTCGCATTAGTCCTCAAAAAAAGCATGTACCCTTATTCGTGTTTTAAAGCTTAATCATTCAATTGCTATAAAAACAAACCTTCGATGCTTAATCCATCCAGTTGCTCCAATACAAATAACAAATGTGCGGAGTTTTAAATTTAACAAACTTCTACGGATAAGGAATAAAAGTTCCATATTCAAACTTTAGCAACAGTAACACTCTATGCTATGGTTCATTAACATGCATTCTCTATCTGTGCTGTGCCTCGCGAGGCAAAATTTAATTCACACAATTTCATACATGATACCTTATCATAATGTACAAAACACCTTGGACGGAAAGAACAAGGAAAAAAAGAGCCAGGCATCTGATGGATTCCAAAGCCCAACAAACCAAAAGTCCTATTGCTATATAGATATTGCCCCAAAATAATAAAAAAAGAAAAAAGAAACCTCTAAACACATCTCCTGTCGATTGGTGGGGGGGGGAAGAATAATAGCTCATACATCATTATCTCCAAGTACCACTTAAACTCACAAACCACGAGGGAAGTTGCTTATTTGTCCTTCTTCCAGAACCTCTTTATTATTCAACTTGTAAGCTATTCGAATGCGCATAACGAGGGATTTCTGGAAGAAAAAGAGAAGTTATTAAGTATTTCCACACGCACACAAAAGTAGTGGATAGAAACCAAATTTCCATGCTTAGATTTAGCTGAACACAATTTGTAACCAACAGATCTTAGACAGTGAAGATCCCAAGTTAGTTTTTGAAATCAATTCTTGAAAGTGAGGAGATGCAACTTGCTGATCAGTGCCCTTTTGTATTTGCATAGACAGACATACCTTGCCATGTTGGCTATTGGTAACTCGCAATTTCTGAGCAATTGACCCATAACCCGCTCACAGGAAGAATATTACTGCTTGCTGGATCTAAGTGCAACTGAAGAAACTGCATATTGTAAACACAAAATGTCATAACTTGCACATAAAACGTACTTTATGATAATTATCTTGCCCAAATTAGCAATTATACATATCAAGTTATCACCACTGAGTAAAACCATATATCCTACACTAGTTGGATTTTTGAACACAAGTAGATTGTATGCCAAAAAAACATGTGTAGCGAACTTTGCAATTGTAACAATTCATGCATAAATTCTAACCACCACAAATATTTCTCCCAGTCTACATGCATGAAAGTTGAAATTACCCTTTCTTTAAGTTGCAGAAGAAATTAAGATTTTCCAGAAGATACTAAATTGGGAAAATTGGGAATGCATCCACTCCCTCAACAAGTATACAACTCTATTTGCACCTTTTACACATAACACGGGATGACCCTAGTAAAAAAAATAACACAAACTTGTATACTCTAATGGGCAAGTCCAGTGAAACAATCTTACAAGTAATATATAAAAGTTGAAAGTAGTTGACTGCTTGTCTGGTATTACCTTTGGGACTGCTGCTTGAAAAATAAAATCAGTATAGACATTGGATGACTTGTTTTCAAAATTAGCCTCAATAAGAGTTGCTTGTAGGTTTCCAGGTTGCTTTGAGAAGTTGAATGTTATCCTCAAGGAGCTGCTCTCAAATGCAACTACTGACGGATAAGCAGGGTCATTGTCCTCTGTTTATTTTCAGGAAAGTTGTCAATATTTGAATGACCAGAGACGCAAAATAATTTAAGCACTAGCGATGACGAGTATACCACGCTTTTGCTCGGAAGGCGCCAATTCATCTAACAAATCCATCATAGGAAAACCTTCAACTGGAGATGAGGCTTGTACTGAATGGGCCGAAGGAGTAGACAATCTCTCTAATGCACCTATTGAAGTATTGTTCTCTTTACTGGATGATAAACCATCTAGTGTAGATAAGCTACTCTGAGCCGGAGGCATTCCAATTGACAAAAGATCCAGTAGGACATCGGTGCCAGTTTTCTGAGCTTGATTTGAACCTAAGACTTAAGACACAGGTACATTGTTCAAGAATCAAGATCAAATGAATAAAAAAACTTGATAGATTCAACTGAACAAAAATCACATGTAGCTACCAAAAAAAATTCCCTTAGTACCACACCACACAAACCCATGCATCACACCAGGCAGGCATAAGAATTGTGCACTTTACCAGCTAGTCAGAGTGCATTCAAGGATGTATTTACAAGACTATTATTATCTGTGTCTAGTCCAGCTCATGCTTGAGAATTTGGTAAGAGTGGCCTTTTTTTAAGGAGAGACAGCGGTGGCTTATGACTCAGAAAGGTTAATTTCATCTTATTTAATATCATTGCATGCAAAGACAGAATGATTAGTCAATTTTGATTTGTCTAGTTGGGCTCTTAGGTGATAGACAGAATCTGGCATTTACATGGAGTTCTGCTATACATTGTGACAAATTTGTGTCAAATTACAATTGTGAAACATATCAATACATGAGATTGGATAGAATTATAAGAGGGTCCAACTTATTACACATATCTCCCAAAGGATTCCCACTAATACTTGTCCATGTAACTGGCAAAAGAGAGTCGACGTAAACATTCGCAATATATATCATTTTCCTTTTACATATTATAGATAGAATATTAGTTATGCCAAACAGAAACATTAAAGTTAACATTCTTGGTCACCAAGTTATAATATTCTCTTAATTGACTTTAAATGACCAAATTAACAAAATAATCATTTTGACTAAAAATTCTCCACTCATATTTTTCAATGTACATGTTCAAGAAAGCTTACTTGCTGCGCTGCTGCAAAAAGAGAAGTCTTAAAGTAATGGAACGTTACCTCAGTAAACAAACTAGTAAAGAGATAAATAAAAATAAAAAATAAAAAATTGAAAAACATTACTAAAGAAAATAGAGTTGTGCATCTAATTATACCATACTGAATCTGTAGCTAACCTGGTTGTGATGAACCAGACGACATATCAACTCCAAGAAGATCTTGAAGAAAATCGCCACCAGAAGAACTTGGTGCTGGAGCATCATCCGAACTTAAATCTAGTAAATCAACAAGCGGAGCAGCAGTGTATTGGCTACTCCGTTTGAAAGATTAAGTGCGGTCCCCTGTGAAGTTGAAACGGCTGATGGTAAAGAACCAGCCCTCCTTCCACTGTAAGTTGCTTCATCAAGTACTGGCATCCTTTCACACAAAGCAGACCTGAACATTCAGCAGCAACATAAGATTTTACATATATATTTATGTACACACACATATATAGGAAACCAGCAGCTCTGTAAAAAACTAGATATCGATTATCTAAAGGCATAATTACTAAAGAAAGATTTAAAATATTAAATATATAATAAAGCATGACAACAAAGCTCTTTATTATTCAATATATACTCAGACCTAATATTCTGATGCTTCTGAATGATAGAATTGAACTCGATGGATCGCTGCTGCAGTTCAAGAACAAGGCTTCCTTTGTTTTGAACAATAATATCCTGTATCCTCCTACAAGTAACAATTAATGTTATATTAGTTATTGATTTGTATAAGAACTGAAAAGAAAATTACAACCCAATGACCTTATTATATAATTATATACTGGATTAACTGGTGCTCAGGAAGTAAAGAATGCCATAAATATAGGACATTGATCATAAGTTGGACCGAGAGAAGGAAAATATGGACGTATTGAAAATAAACCGCACATCAGACTAATAAGGGAAACAGGAAACTGAGAAAAAAAAAAAGAGAAAGCAAAAATTATTACAAACAGTACATAAATCTAACATAAAAAATAGCTAAAATAACAAATATTACAAACAAAATTTTGTTAACATTTGTTGACTTTGCATGAAAACAAAATAAGGGAAATAAAATAATCAAAAAAAAAAAAGATGGCATGTCAAAAAGAAAGGAAGAACACACAAGATTTGGAGGTGGATACAAAAATGGAATTCTCTATATTATATGTATAGTCTATAGATCCCTTGAGCCAGCATTGTGAACTAAGGGTCCGTTTGGTATCTAATTTTGCTTCCAAATTTTTGTTTCTACTTCTGTTTTTTCAAAATCAGAAGCAGAAAATGTTATTTGGCAATTGATTCTACTTTGAAAAAAGTGGAAGCAAAACCCACTTTGGTAGCCAAAAAGTTGCTTCTTCAATTTTGGCAACACAAGGAGCCATTCCACTCTAATGAAGTTCAGGCATCGTATCATAACAAAATTTCAAAATTTACTTCTTATGAAACAAAACTAACATTTAAACATAGTTATCAAACAAGTAAAAGCAAAAACATATGATGATGAAAGGGGAACAAAAGGGTATTTAAAGGGTCAACGGGAAAGGACCTAGTTTGTATTATGATGAATGAAACCAAAAAAGATGTCTCTTTACAGAAAAGGAGTAAAAGGCAAATAATGTTAACTCAATAGTAAGAAAAGCTCCACTATATTAAAAAAACTCAAAGTAGTAGACGGAAAAAATATAATAGAGGAATTGTTGAATCAATATATTATAAAACATCAAGCTATAACTAGCAGCTTCAGCATAATATAATAGAAATTAGAAGATATGTGAAAGAAGATGTAAAACAGAACTAGGTAATGATAATTAAAGGCCGAGTGAATTAATTATAAAGTTAAACTCATAAATTTTAGGAGCCAGCATCCAGGTATATTGGAAGTCTAGGAAAGAGGGGATAAGAAACACAATAAAGAATGCTAAAAGTAACTATTTTTTGAAGGAGGAAAAGAGGAGATGATGGCATGGAATGACTAGGTTACAAGACCCAAAGTACACAACTATCGACTGAGAAGAGTGAGCAATATGAAAAGATGTAACTCAAGAGACATTCAAATATATATAATGACAACCCCCCCCCCATCTAGGCCATTTCTTCAGCTTTTCATAAGCTAAGTTTACACTTCCACTGATAATATGTAGAGCTGGAAATTCATGTCAAAAATAGAAGTGCTCAAAAACTTAAATACAACAATAAAATGACAAACATACTGTGAGTAAGATGGGAAACGACAGGATAGCTTCAACAAAGCAACCAAACACATTGCCCGAGTAGTTAGATCTGAGGTATGTCGCTTAATTGCTGTCTCTATGATATCTATAGCATCAGATGCTGTTACCTGTTCAGAACAACACAAGTTTTGGTAAGAAATATTACAATATACCGGAAATTATAAAACCAACAAAATCAAGAAGAAAATAGCAGAGACAGCAAAGGGGAACAAACTCATGGATTTAAGAATTCAGCTTTTTTTATAAAAATATAATACCAGTCTGCAACTAATTGGATTAACTTGAATTTTCAGACAAGCTTGTCAACTATCAGAAAATGACTAACTCAGCCCCATAAGGGATCTACCATATACATTGAAATAATGTGTTAAAATGTCATTTCCAACCCATGTATACTGTAAGGGATATCCCAATACTTCTGGAGCTAAAATTCATCAAAAGGATAAACTTGCTTCGAATTTGACCAATTACGATATCTGGAAACAACATTTTCTTGTTATTATTTCTTTATTTTTTTGCCTATTTATATATAACATCCTAGGGTTATTTAATAAAAACATTGTAGGCTTTAAAATGGGAGACTTTGCACCTAAACTAAATTTCCAAGGGCATGTAAAAAAGAAAAATAGATCTTGACGTCAAGAAAAGAAACTAAGAAAGGTTAGGGAAAATAATACAAAGATACTTTATCATTCATCCACAGAAGGTAAACGTTCTGTGGAAGGAGCAAAACAGAAAAAAAATATCACCAAATTTTGTTATTCTTCTACGAGTCAGGTGAAAAGACTCGCAGCATTTCTCGTAAAGTGCATAAACTAGACGTTAAGAGTAGTAATAATGAAAAGGAGAAGTAAGATAAAATCAAAATTAACAAAACATGTGACTGCATAGAAGAGCTTGAAATTTGAACAGACAACTATAGCAAATCGATTATTACCTGCTTATTAAAACAAGGAAAGATGGTAATTTTTCTGAAATCCATCTCTCGGAAATTTGTAGCTAGTAAAAGGAACTTAGTAACATGACACTCCCTCCCCATCCATAAATGGATTTTTGTTTTTTTTACTTTGTTCAGTAAAGATTTTAAGGCTGCTAAAAAGACATTTATAAAATTATATTTTTTTTCAATTATCTATAATAGAGAAATACAATAAATAATTACATAAATATATTCAAAATATTTAAATATAGTAAGATATAATGCATAAATATGTTTTCAACTCATCTAAATTCCCTTGCGGAACTTACCTAAAGAAGGAAGGCATTCATTTGGGATTGGACGTAGTCCCCTTGTAGTCATCTAAAGTCTATCTACTTTAGTTCCTTTTAAGTAATGATAATTACATTAGTTCATGTAGCCCCTAGCTTCCAATATTACAGCTGGGTATAAAGCATATCAAACTTAGACAATTATAGAAAATGATGAACTCACAGTTATTGGTTCCTCTATGTTGAGCATTCCAATATTGTTCACTAACATTTCACCATATTCTCCAATGCACCACACAGCCACTCGAACAAGAACTTCCTAATTGCGTAAACAAATAAAAGCACCTTCAGTTATCTAAACATAGAAATTTTTAGCTTTACTGATTCTAATGGTTTACTTTTTATGAACCTGTTCACCGGACAGTTGAACTGCTCTGTACAGCAACCTTACTGTATATCCGTGGAGATTAGAAGAATTGCTAATTACAACAATAAGGGCATGCCACACTTCATCTTTCACATAATTTCCAGCCTATTAAGCAAATCATAAAAATCAGCACTTTCTAGGAAGAAAATGCATAGTAATAAACACGAAAAAAAAAAAGAATGATATAATGAAGGAATAGAAAATGTCAGGTACAGCAATTACCAAACCACATTTGAATCAAAACAATAGCATCATACAATTTTATTAAACGGGAGACAACTTTGAGGTACAGTAGTGCATCTACTTGATATTAGCATAAAGGTGTGAGCAATATATATACCTAACCCTATATAAATTTAAGATCTACTTGTACACGGTAAAAGAAAATAGATGACAAATTGACAAACAATTATTAAAGGAAAAAAGTGAAAGACAATTGTGTGTTCTTTCATATATAACACAAGTTTAATCAGTTTCAACACCTTTTGTACATGAATTTGAAGAAAAAAAAAATCAAATGACCAACTCACCAACATAATACCGTAAAGATCATATCTAGAGAGCATCTAGCATATGAAACTGTTCAGTCATTGATTTATGAACACTGTTGATGAAAATTATTTATAGTATGACATGTATTTGTATTCGTCAACAACATATTAAATGGGAGAAACAAACGGTAGTCCAGATGTTCAGCAGAATAATAAAGGCTCTTGCTTCGTCGAACAACAAAGTGCTCAGGTCGAATGTGCTTTAGAATATGGTGTATTTTAAATCATATGAAAGCAGTTTGAGGCGGACGAAGAACAAATGAAGGAAATCACTGCCAACTATGAGCTTTTGTAATGAGCGGACATAAAAGATGACAGATAAGAGTACGAAAAGAAAGTCACAAATGAATGTTTCGTAAGAAAATGCAGCAATAATCAAGAACAAGGAAAACTTAGAGATGATTCATCACAGGTATTGAGACAGTGTCTACCTTTTCTGAAAAGGTTAAAGATATATTTGTACAGTGTTATATTTCAAGAAAGCATACAGCGTAGAAATCAGAAATTGGACAACCTTCGATTCCGATGCATACCTCAGAGAGAACCTTGAGCATCTGATCGATGTACCATATTTTCTCTGGGGAAAACCTAACAACCAAGACAGCAATGATTAATAGACTAAATGTCAAAATAGACGCTGGAAACTATAATAATCTCAACATATTTTTTTAATATGGTTTGTAATTCCAACTTTTAAAACTGCAGCGGTATAGACTGCATTTGCCGATGCTTCGGGCAACAGCAGACATGAAAGATGGAAAACTAGAAAGTAACAAGATATTGAAAATGGTAAATCTAAACTTAAAACCACAGTAAAAAAGCCTAAATTTTTGTAGCTGTTAATTGCATGGCTTATTCAGCAGTAAAACACACCCTAGACTCTTCAAGCACTTGACCAGACTACCTGGTAATAAAAATGGAGCCATGTTTAAGCATAGGCGGATAGGTCACGTCCCAAAAAGGGGAAGGTAACCATATTTACACTTTCAAATATCACTTATATACAATTCTTCAAATTTTCGCGGTAAGATTAATGAAGAAGATTCCAATTCTTCAAATTGATAACCATTTCAGATTTCACAAATTTCAGATTAATGAAGAAGATTCCAATTCTTCAAATTGATACCATTTCTAACTTACTTTTCGACAATAGAGCAAATTTTTGCTGTAAGATCTCCTTTGAACTCCTGGTCACTTACTTCCAAATAATCAATAAGCTCCTTCGACAAAGGCTTTACATTGTTGTCATTCACTAGAAGATAGACAAGCTCAAGGGCCCTTTTACGAATTGAAGCATCTGAATCCTAGAACAGGAATAAGCAACATCATGAGCTTCTGAAGTTGCAAAGAAAATATAAGGAAGGGGCAGCGCATCAGGTTCCATGAAAAAATTGCATATAGGGAAGCAGGTCGAAACTGAGACTCACAAGTACAAGAGCAATTTTTTTTCCACTAAACCAGACCTAAATGGAGGGAAAACATAATAAAGGATACTCTTTGCAAGAATAATTTATAAAAGTTCGAAGAATAGTGAAAGTCAAAAGGTTGATATGTGAAAACCCTATTCAAAAATAGATCTTTTACTTCCGAAAAGTAAGTGCTAAGGTAAATCTTAAATCAGCTATACAATTTGATCAGCCAAATTCAAAATTCAGAACATAATTACAAGTGCAAAATAGCAGGGTTATTGACTGCCAAGCATGGTTAGAAATGCCAAAAGCAACAAAGATATGGGAAAGACAAAAAAATGCACTTTTTTCATAGTTTATGAAGCAAGAAATTAATTATAAGAAAAAAAGATGGTACCTTCACACATTCCAGTATGGTTGCTCGATGCCTTTGCACTGCTTGAGAATCAACTGTAATAGCTCTCATCAGCATGTTCAGAGCAACATATCTGGCGAAAAATTGAGGTTCAGCTCTACAAGTCGGATGAGATGAGCCAGTTGCAAAAAGATAACCATAACGACATATTACGAGTACATTAACTCCATTAAGTATGGGGAATTATGTAATTCAAAGACTCAAATCTATGTGAGGATAAAAGTGTGACGCTGTGATTACTACGGAGTTCAATAGAAGACAGGAAAAAAGGATCCAAATGTCAATTATTGCTAATGTTATCACCTCAACAATCATTTATGCTGCTGTTAATAATTTTACACATGCCTTAGGCAGACTAGGACAACGCCGAGCACATGGGTTATCTTGCTAAATAATGTCATAAGGCTCACTTTGATGGGGAAAAAGTTGAAGCTTCTAACTCGAAACCATTTCCATTGGGAAATGATGCCACTCGAAATGGGTTTTGGGGACCAATTTATCTGTGTGAGAGTTTGGAGTATGTTCTGGTGAAACAGGATTAAATGAGTCGGAACTTGAACGAGCCAAGCTCAAGTCAAACACAATATAGTTCAAGCTCGGCTTGTCTAATTACGATCCCTTGTTTGGACTCGATTCGATTCGATAAACAAACTCGAGTCGAGGTGAGCTGAGGCGAGCCAAGCTTTGTTAGCAAACAGCTTAACTTGTGGGCGTCCAGTAAGCACTAACATCGGGTAGCCACTTTGAAAATGTGCATGTTGTAACATTAACTCAACCAAATTTAACTATATCTTATAATAAAGTTATCCTATTGTAACAGTTTAGAAAAACATAACTACGCGACCCGAACAAAACTACCCTGTCGTACACCAAACCATAAAAAGTGGCAGTTTCCGTTCCTTTTTTTTCTTATCGAACCGCAATCCACGTAATATTGCTCTTGACTAGCTCAAAATATTTTAATGCAATTAATTTACAGTTCTTGTAAACATGAAAGCAGCATAACAAAAGTAATTAATTAAACAATCAGTAAAATTCTTCTTCTTACAAGAAGACGTTTAACAACAGGAGGATATGGATATAAAACATTCAAACAGATCCTTGTGCATTTGAGCATATAATAGCTTTTCAACAAATAGAAAGTGTTATTCTAAAAAAACAGCTAAGCTAGGCAAAACAGATCACAACCTGGACAAACAAACAAAAAGTAACCTGATATTGTTATCACGGTTTGACAAAAATCTTCCCAAAATGTTGATAGCAAGAACCCGTAAGCCACTATTATCTTCAATGCTCATGATAGTTTCAACACATTCATATAGAATGGCATTTCCTGCATTTTTGTTTGACTCGGTTTTTGTAGCCACCTAGAAGAAGTAGCATGAGAAACAGTGTACAAAACTGTCATATGTAGACATTATCTTTTAAAAGTATTGATAATTTAAACTTAGAAGTTCATGAAAACATAATTAATATACTCATCCACCACGACACTGACTGATAGATGGAAAAAGGGTGCTTGCTAAGAGGACTCAATGATTTAAAAATGCATTGTCAGATAAACACAACAGTTTCCATAATGAAACCGAGTTTGGGCAACTTTTGTAAGAAAGGGTACATCTTTAAGATTACAAAGAAATGACTAGCACTTTATTTGTGAACATTCCCCTCAGACAGATCCAATTTGAGGATACTGAAAGAGTCCTAAATATTTGTCATACTAACAAAGCAAGAGAAAACATTAAAAAATCCCTTGCCAGAGGACTAAGGGGTGGCAGATATGTGAAGTAAAAGCTGATAGAAAACATAGAAAATAGTTAAAGACAATAAGAGATGATAGGAAACAGAAGCAGACCTGAGCAAGAATGTCATTCATACAGTCACTCGCATCAGCGTCTCCTTGGCCCAAAACACACAAAAGCCTAAGTAATCTTATGTGGAGAAAAGGGTCTGCAATCCCAGAAACGTCATACTCAGGTGCATATGCACTGTTCACAACATCCTTCAGAACTTTAACTAAACCCTCTGTGCATTTCTAGAACCATGAGAAAAAAGAATATGAAATTCACATTTAAAAACACTTTATGCTTCTATATCAGTAAAGCAATAAAAAAAATGAAAAGTAGGAGTGTATTATAAACTCCAAGGGAAAATGACTGTTTATGATATTGAATTCCAAGTTTATCCTTAAAACGAATCAACAGTAACAATTTTACCAACTAATTACAAGTTCAGAGAACCATCTTTACAACCATTAGACGCTTCGGTTATTAAATCCAGTCAGGGTTTCTAAGTCAATATACTACTCTGATCTCAGGAAAACATTGAGTTATTAGTCATAAAACAAACACTATTATTCTTCAAAAAATTTAAACCTCAGTCTGTGTTTGATTTAGGATGAGAAGACTATAGGCTTCTTACATAGCTAAAAGAAATCATACACCTTGCCTTGTTTTGTGTGCGCATTCTCTACATAATCCTAATATGCTCGGGAATTTCCTCAGAAATATATAAATAAATTTATCTTTGACAAATATTCCTTCTGGAATCCAAGGCAACTATTATGTGGGTCACCAAAGCAGGGTAAGAACCCATTTTTCAACAGGAAAAAATGTCTTCTATTTTTTTTGGGTGGGCAAAGAGCAAAATTAAACCAGAGCTCTTTACCAAGATTGATGAGACCCCTGAAGTCCTTGGCACCTAGGGTCTTTTCAAGGTAAGGCAAATACACACCAGTTAACCGAGGTGTCCAAGAGCTTAAATAGCAACTGCAGTTTCTCAATGTTGTTTCTTAATTGATTTAAAGTTAAAACATTAGCATGTAACCAAACCAGCTTCATATACAAACATTGAGTAGGCCAGTGTAAACATACCTTCCTGAAATATTCAAGGGACTCCGTACTAACTTTACATAGATCTGTACAAAGTTGGACTCCGGTTAAGAGAACACCATGATGCTTTTCTTTAAGTAAGGAAGCAGCAGGGTTTATGAAGTTTTCTGCTAGGTCTGGAACTTTCTTTATAATCCGTATAGAACACAATGCTGCCTACATTAAACACAAATTTAAATAAACCTATGCTATAAAAAAATGGGGATAAGTTACAATCTATAAAAAGATAAAGCAGGCAGGAATTTAAACACACATTAAAGTTTCGACATTGGATAGAACATAGAAAGTGTGTGTGTGTGTGTATTTCCCACTTACTTTATTTTCTTTCTTCTCTCTTAGTCAATAAATATTCTTCTTTTATAATTAAAAAATATTTCACAAAAACCTATTCTTCTATTCAAATTTCGCAATTGATGGAATTTACACCTCAAATTATAAGTATATAAGAAAACTAGTAAAATAAAAAATAATAATAAATAGCACCATGTATCAAATAGAATGAAGTTGTTTCTAGATATATCTCCAAACATCATAAAAGGAAAGAGACTCAAGAATTCCCTTCTATAATATAACTTAAGTTATGTCAGAGCGCTCATTCAAGTCAAAGAAGAAGTTAAGCAACCATAAAACAAAACTTTTTGTATGGTCTTTTATAGGAATGGAAATCCACACAACGTAATTCAACAACAAAATACGTAACAAACCAAAATAACAGATTCATCTTTTATAATCCTTGGCCAGTGACAATAGTAAGACTATTATGTAAACTTACTTTCTTCCGGATATTAGGATCTCGAAATTGCAGCAATTTTTCAACTTCGGGTGCAAGATCACGAGCCATTTCTGCAGAACAAATGTTCCCTAAAGCACAAAGAGCAAGACCCACAATATACTGGTTTGTGTGATTAAGATCTCTGTATATAAGTTAAGGTCTCTGAATAGTGAATACTTCAGCTTCCATTATTAGCACCAGTAAGAATGAAATAAAACAGAAGATAAGTCCGATCAATTCCAAGAAGTGACATGGTAGTTAAATAAACCAAACATAAAGAGAAATACACTTAGCACGGATACTGCTTTAACGAATTTGTAACCAGCATCAGAACTTCCTGTCTTTCATCAAGCAGCAACATAAGGCCAAGATATCCTATTCTTTTCTCAGGAAATCCAGGAGCTGCAATTAACTTCAGGCATTCCATTTGACCAAAATGTGTGGGGTAACCAAGCATGTGAATGAACATGAGTTTTGCCAGATTACGATGCCTATAATCGTTATCGTTCTCACTAACTGCAGCACGAATAGAAGCACACTCTTTTCTTACAACAGCACGTTCTTCTGCTGCAGTTTTGCAAGCACGTATAGCCCGAATCATGTCCCTGCATTGCGAGAGTAAGCATATGTTATGTAAGGAGCCAACATCTTCTAGTTACGACAATGATGTAGCTCATTGAAGTCTAAAGAAAAGACAATAGCAAAGTTGAATTTTGAGGATTGGAAATTATGTTCTTTTCCCTTAGCATTTTTTTGGATGTCCTCCTCAAGTAAGTACTTTTTTATGTTATACAAGCTAAAGAGAAAACTGGTTGAAAATAGAAGGACAAAGACATACTGAAAGTCCTTCTAAACTTTGAGATTAATAGCTTTTTGGCACGGGTTGCATATATTACTTCGTATGACAGGTCTAGAAAGTACCAAATAGGAAAACAACATAGGAGAATAATTTCTTAGCACTATTGCTAAATCGGTAATTCCAAATTCATAAATATATCACATATTTCAAAAAAGAAAATAAAACTTGGATCACTAAAATCAACACAATATTCCTCATTATGGTCACCAAAAGTTTAAACAAGCAACCAAATTAATATGATCTAATACTCTGCCTAACTGGACAAAACAGCAGCATTTGAGGAGGGTCACACCTTATGCATCTTACAAGCAGATGATTTGAGCAATGCTACTACATTTTGCTTGAAGTTGCATTTGGAATCTCAAAGCCAACCAAATAAGCATACAAATAAAAGCGTGAGCTTCTGAATTAATAGATAATACTTGCAAGTCGCAACGCTGCGTTTAGAGAGATTCTCGTTGAGATTGAAATACCTCAAGAATATAAAGAGTCATACCGTTCTTAAATTCCGGTTACTTTAAATAAGAAAATAATAATTTCACTTATCCCAAAAATAATATATATAAATAATAATACCATCAACAAATTGAAGACGAGACACTCTAAGTTACTACCAACCCACTGCACCAAGCAATCAACAAAATCTTCTCACTCTTATTGAACAACCTACTCAAGCCACCAACCACTAAAGCAGACAAAAAGGGAGACATGACATAACTCTTTTGCCTCAAACCCCTAAGGGCCTTAACCACGACCTCGGCCCCATAATTTCACCCAAAGCCATGCAAGAAATGGGAACCATATTACACAACAAGGGACGAGGTTAGGAGGTCTCAAGGAAGATCCAAGGGTTCCGCTATGTCAATTCCCAAAGAATCGCGAAGCAAGCACATCGCCACAACAGATTCCCCTCATTTTACTCCAAAACTTGATCCATGAATTGCTTGCCTTAAATGAAGGCAAACCTGAGCTTCATCAAACACATGATAAAGGAAGTTCCACAAAAAACTTCGTCATATGGCAATGAAGAAACATGTAACCATGGACTACCACTTAGAAGCTTAATACCTCTAAGGCAAATCTCCAGTACATAATTTATGCTCATGCAATGGAATACTAAACCAAAAAAAAACCTTGATCTTTAAAGGAACCTTGCCATTGTAGATGCACAAGGAAAAAAGAAATATGTTAAGACAGCTATGAGAAATAAGAAAGGCAAAATAATATTAGAAGAGAAGCAACCAGAATGGTTCAAAAGATCAAAAATTTCCTATTTCGGGAGTATGATAAAGAATTGGAATAAAGGATCTGGAGAGAGATAAACTATGAGTTTAGCAATCATTTAAACCATGAAACAATGAAAGCTCTATTAAGCATAAAACTTAAGCAGCAAGGATTCGGGTGCGGGGATACGAGGATTTGTTAAATCTAAAAAATGGGGATTCGGGTGTGGTGGAGATACGGTAAATATTTAATTTATTTATTTATATATATATATATATATAATTATTTATATGACAAAGTATTTCTAATTCTTATAATTAAAAACTAAATTTACTTTATTGTTTGATATTAATTTTACTCATTGATAAAGTCCCAACTGGTCAACTTGTTAACATTACACTTATATTTGTGCAACTCCAATTGACCCGGATAAATTAATACCCAAGTAGACAAGCACTAGTATTTATTTATTATAAATTCTGACCCACTAAGGTCATGTTTGATTACATTTGAATGTCCCTTGCCTCTGATTCGGTCAGAGGCTAAGCTTGTTTGGTAAAAAAAATTGTCTCTTAATGCCTCTTAATCAGTAACAAATATAATTCTAAACCATTCAAAGGCACATCTAACCGAGTTTATATTTTTTTTGGACAAAAATAACATCTTCAATATTACAAAATCCCTCTTTTATCCCTAATACAATTTTAATCCTAAAAATCTCTCGCGTTTCTTCACTTCGCCGCTCCCTGTCTGTTGCTCTTCTCCTTCACTGCCGATAAATCTTCTCTCCCTTCTTCGTCTATTGCTCATTATTACTTGATTTGTTCTTATTAATCTTCTTCATCAATTGTTCATTATCGCTCTGTTGGTATTTCTTTTTCAAACCCCTTTTTTGTTTGATTACTGTGAATTTTTGGTGATTTCGTAATATTAAACTCCTTTTGGTGATTGATGTGAATTTTTGGTGATTTCATCTATTGTTGATTATTGTAAATTTTTTGTGATTTCAAACCCCTTTTTTTAAATCTCCTTCGTTGCTTTTGGTGATTTTTTGTTGGCATCCCAGAATCTGTTGTTGACAAGTATGGTATATTCGTCAAGAGATTATATTTTCAGTTTATAACTTTGTGTTGATTAGAATTGAAAACTTGGTCTATTTTATGACCGATTAGTGTTTCTGTTTTGAGTAGGTTATATAATTGTAAGCATGACAAAAAAAAGATGTATATGAGATTAAGGGGGCATAAATATGGGGCTATAACTTCATTTTGAAGAAAATCACACAAAACAAACTATGCAAAACAAATTACATACATGAAGCATTAGAAGAGGAAAGTCCATAAATCATATCAAAACTGGCATATGGCCATGTGGTGGGATTTAAGTTCAAAATTGTTGCAGTTGAGCTATTTTAGTGCCGAGTATGAGAGTTTTTTGTAGGAAAAATGTGGTTTTTTGGTTTAGTTTATGTTGTGAAATAATTTGGAGTTGAAGTATTGTTTTGAGAGGTCATTTTGGTGGTATGTTTGCAGCTCACTGATTTTGCAGTGTATGTGATGCATTCTTTTGTTGTGGTATTTCTTTTTGATGCTCTTGTATGAATGGTTATAGTACAATGGTATGTGCATATGAGCTTGTTTGTTTGGTAGATTTATGCTCCAAAATTGCTGCAGTCGGGTTATTTTAGTTCAGAGTATGGGAGATTTTTGCTGGACAAATGTGGTCTTTTGGTTTAGTTTATGTTCGGAATTAATTTGGAGTTGAAGTAGTATTGTTTGAGAGGTAATTTTGGTGCAATTTTTGCAGCTCACTATGCAGTGTATGCATTCTAAGTATTGGAGCTTGAATGCTAGTTTTTTAGCATATTGGGTGGCTCTTTATTTAGTGAATCAACTTGCAATTTCTGAACTTTGTTAGTATCACCTATTAACAAATTTTGGGATGCTTTTGTTTGCAATGATTTGGATGTCAACAACAGATTTTGGGAATGCTTAAAAAGGAAATGTTGTGCATAATATTAAAATTATTGTACATGTGGTATGTTGCATCTATGTACCTGCTATGTGGATATGATTCTTTGGTGATTTGATTCCCTTATTAGCTAGCATCCTCTTCATCATATGACTACCTGGTTGAGTTGAATGTTTGTATTTCAATATTATTACCACTACTCTATTTATTTATTGTATTTTCTTCAAATATTTGTTGTTGTCTATAAAGTCTAATTTGTTCTTTATTGTTTACACATTTTCTAATCTATGTACTTTAGGTATGGAACAAGACAGTGAAACTCAAAAAAGAAAAAAACTAGAGTGAGTTGGAAGAATGAAACATTAGTGAAAACATTTTTAAAAGCATGTATCCGTGAGGTTGTGGAAAATAGTAGGGAAGGTGCAAGCCTCAACCCACAATCATGGGATGTATTGTTTGCTCAATATGACCGAGATAACATGTTTGACGATAAAGCGGAGCAAACTAAAGGGAACGAAGAAAAGAGACAAGATGAATTGCAAAGAAGTGATCAAGGCATAGAATTTATGGTTAATCTATGTAAACAAATTGCACTTCAACTATTAACAATTGTTTGAAATTAATTTAATTTATATGATTAAATTATTATGTTATGTTGATGTTTTCATTGGACACGATACATTTTATTTCAGCATATTGTGGTCAAAATATTATAAATATGTATTTAAAATACTTTTTAGACCTTTTTGATTATCAAACAGGTTTTGTTTAAACTGTTCAGAGGTTTAAAATAGTAAAATATTATTATTCAAATATTTTGAAAAAATTAATTATCAAATTATATTTTTTCATTCAACACAATTCTTGACAGAGGCTCTACATTATTCAAATGTCTAAACTGTTTAGATCTTAACACTCAGTTTTATCAAACACCACCTAAATTGTGGTCTACTTTTTTTTTTAAACAGTTTTACTCTACTTATTTTTAAAGAGTTGTATACCACTTACTTCCTAAAACTTATCAGCAGCCTTATTTCAAATCTCTCAATAGAAGTAATAGATGTCCATTCATCTAGGAGGTTGGATTAGATCGCTCAGGTCGCGACAAGGCTATCGGTGACATAAGTGGTCTCTGACGAGGGTTCTAGCAACCTATACCATTACTTTCCCTCCTTTTTTTTAATTTCTCCATTTTTGGAGCAGATCTGGACAATCGTTCTTTGTTTCGATGATTCTTTTTCTTTTGTTTTTTTGGGTTTTAGAGTGGGGATACGACAAAGCCGCACCCCGTACATATCATCGTGCACCCCGTGCGCAGTGCGGGGCTTGTTTGTCGCACCCTTTCTTAGCATAAAATTAGTTTAAGCTTAACTAATGGATCAACTGAAGTTAGGTTGTGAGAAATTTGTAGCAAGCAATAGAACCAATAATTTAGGAGAGAAATTGAGGTACAAATTGATTGGAAAATTATAAACAAAAATATGGTTTATAAGAGATACTTGGAGAAAAAATTAATAAATATACAGAGATTTCTAGCCCCTACAGATGAAACACACAATAAGAAATTATAAAGAGAGAATAGATTTATAAAAAGTAATAAATAAATAAAAATAAGGAATTTCACAAAGAAAATGGAACTTATTACAATGTATGTGAGATTAGAATCCCAGCTGTTATGTTGAAGACCGAATTTTTTTTTAATATTCATTGAAAAAGAGACTGAAGCTCTAATGGAAAATGTAAAACCAACCAAGTTGTTTGACGCAAGATTCTCCAAACAAAACCCCATACTTGCTAGGGATGACCCACAATTTCCAACAATCGCTCCATAGAACCCGCCCAAAGAAACTAACTTGATTCTCTAAAGAGATTCAACCACTCCCATTTTAAGGTAAGGGAGACGAAAAATGTATTCGACCACCACATACCATCTCGAAGCAATCTTTTCCCATAAGTCATGGACAAATCATACATAATGCTAGAAAGGTCAAAATTCATGCTTCTAAGATTGTACTTAGAAATATTATCCTCAAGGCTAGAAATGCTCTAAAAAATATTGAATTTAAGATCCTAACCTATTCGCTACCACCCATCACCAAATCAGCCTCAAAAGATGGCACTAAGTTAACATCTTAGGAGGATATCAACAATCAAAGTGAAAAGGAAAGGATACACAAGGTTAGAAAGGACATTGTAAGGCTAAGGGCCATTAGTATATATAGAGTAATTACAGGAACCTAATTATTAGTTAGCAAATTTTTCTAAAAATTTCCAGTACAAGGGTGCAATGGTGGATTTAGCATTTTGGTTTAGGCTAGTAGCTCTATAAATAGAAGGCATGTATGTTGTTTGGTATCAAGATGGATAGTAAGAAGTAAAGAATTGGCTTGGCCATTCTCTTATCCCCTCTCTATCTTTCTTTCTCTCTGTATAAACATAAATATATATATTCCTCCCTTTATCTCTCTATATTCTCTTCATCTCTCCATGCATCTCTTTAAATTTTCCCTCGATATCTATCTTCTTCTAGAAGTTCTTAAATCCCCATTTTCTCTTAAATCCCTAACTCTGTTATTAATTAGTTGTGCTCAAACTAAATTTGAGCTTAACAGAAATCAATAACCAGAATGAAAAGAAAAGGAGATGCAAGTTATCTTGATGCAACCCCCTAGATGCCTTAAATTAGGATTCTGTTTCCCTTAAACAAAAAACTAAAAAACCAAAAGTATGAAGACAGTGGCTAGCCCACTTCCTCCACTTACAATCAAATCCCTTCTTCCCCATAACCCTGTCGGAAACTTACTCAAAATCATTCTTCAAAAGCAATGCTTCCTCATGACACCTGTTTTAGTGTCATGTATAGTCCCTAACTTGCTCCCTCTCCCTACATTGTTGTTATGCAAAAAACTCGCAAAAGCATATAGTTTATAACTCAATGTGTGATCTAACCAGCATAAGACTGAGTGCCAGTCGGCCTCTATAAATTTGTGCTGATTTTTTAACCTTATTTTACACTGGGAAAACAAAAGACATCGCTGCCTTTCGAAAAATAGTTCTTTTGTTCAGTATCTAATTATTTGTATGTCAAAATTCCAATAAATTTTATGCTAAAATAAAATTGCATAGTTTGTATTAGAAAATTAAGTGAATGCATATGTGGGCATATAAGCACACTATCAAGAGAAGATAGATGTTGAGAGGATAAACAAATTCTTTAGGACATTGTAATTCTTCAGGTGACTGACCAATGTAAGAGTTCATTTTACAACTTTTCAAATAGGTAAATGTTTCATCCTAACAAGTCTTTTTGCTTTTCCTGTTCTCGTATTTGGACAACTTTGATATACATTTTCAACAAATTAAACTAAAACGTTGCCTACTTTGTTAGAGTGAAGCATGATACAACAAAAATATCATCCTCCAACAAAGTAATCTTAAGCTAAAGTTACTCCATCCAATTCTTATAAATTATATTGAAAGCACAGTAATGCATTCAAAACCAAGTAACTTACTGCAAGTAAACCGGCACGATTTGGACACCATAATCGCTTCGATACACAAATGATCAATACAACTATATATGCAATACTCCGTGAACAGAAAAAAAAAATCAAACATAATAATTTTATGGTTTCCGCACCTTAGACGCGCTCCGGAAGAGAAGGGATTCATGATTGGGTCTGTTTTGAAACTCCGGGAGAGCTCGATCAGATCCAGAAGTGCAGTCCAACTATTTAAATCGATCAATTACCAAGCCTACCCAATCACACATATGCTTGTGTAGATTTAAAGCTGAAAATCGAGATCTGATGAGGTGAATTTAGACTACTATGACGAGATTTGGATCTGAGTAGAGAGAGAGAAAGAGAAATGTGGCAAAAATGAATATATGAAGCATTTTGTATGTAACATATGTATGCTTCTATTTCTTCCACTTGCGATCAATCGCTGTTTCTGTTTATTGTGTCCTTGTAAATTAATACTGGTAAATAAATAATGAAATACGAAAACAAATGCACTAGGGCGAATAGGCAAACGGATCGGGCTGGCCCAAAGAGACCGGGTCATAAAAAATAAAAATATTTTAGGTATTTTAATCTTTATATTAATAAAAATAAGTTATATTTGTTAAGTTTGGATTGAAAAAATAGAATAGAGACCAAAATAATTCATTTTATTATAATTGAAATGAGTTATTCCATATTCTCCCTCCCTTAAGTTGCTCATGGCTCAATAGTAAATAAACTACTCATAAAACTTTATGCACGAAATCTTGGATAAAAATGTTAAATTTTAGTTGAATATAGCCAAAAAAGAAAAAGAATGGTTCAATCTATTTCAATCGCAATTAAACACAATTTTTCTTATTTCACACTCCACATGAACGCGATATTCAATTCTTACATTTATTACTCCAATCCAAACGTATAGCATTCTTTAAACTG
The DNA here is from genome assembly GCA_016801055.1 of Panax notoginseng. Classification (NCBI taxonomy): domain Eukaryota; kingdom Viridiplantae; phylum Streptophyta; class Magnoliopsida; order Apiales; family Araliaceae; genus Panax; species Panax notoginseng. Next base: position 6,540,491 of record CM029022.1, on the reverse strand, counting down.
CTTGCAAATACTTTCTAATTTTAGATAAAAACAGCCTTTTAGTACTTTTAATAATAAAATTATAAATACTACATTTATGTTTGTCTACAAAAAACATGTTTGGGATTAAATTATTTGTTTTAATTTAACACTAATTGCGACTATTTAAGCCTTTGACGATGGACTATTAATCTTATAAAGTCATTTGATAACTTAAAATAGAGAAAATATTATTCTCACATTCATTATGAGATTCTCATAAATAGCTTTAGAAATAAAAAAAACAATAGCTCATATAGCTATTAATTCTCATAATGGGATAAAATATTTCAATACAACGTTAAATTAAGATAAATAATTCAATCTCAAATATGTTTTTTTTTAAACAAACATAGCCTAAATCTGTAAACGTGACTTCCCCACGCCATGCATCATTGTTTCACCAAACAAGCCCTTAAATCAATCACCAGAATGGAAGAAAACCACCAAAAAAATCGTGCACAAGTTCATGTTAATTATTTAATACAACACAATAAGACATCATAAGATTCGTCACACAAACATTTGTGACTTCATACCTTTCTTATATTTTAATTTTCTTTAATTTTAAATATAAAAAAATCTTTTTTCAAATTAAATTGGACATCATTTAATTTCTCTTTTTTGTTTGAACGCCACATTTTAATTGGATGATACAAGTATAAATAAATAACATAACCTACATTAAGAATCTCTTAATATATTATCAATGAAATTACATAAGCACCATAAAAAATCAAAATTCTCAATTATAATACCAATAAATGTTACACTTTATATGTTATAATACAAGTCTCATAATAATAAGAAAAGAAATCCCCACGAGAAAGAAAAAAATAAAATTACTCAATAAGAAAAAAAATATGAATTCGTGATAAAATTTAACTTGAAATTTTTGTTTAAAATCATTTAAATAATGATGATCGAAACAATATTGTTAGGTAAAAATGAATGTTAGATGCCTTTCTTTAATTTGGTACTCCTTCCATTCTAAATTAAAATTTGATATTTATTAATTTAAAAGATCGAACTATTTAAATATTAATGTCTCCACATATGGAAATAATATGGCATTTGTTTATGCGTACGTTTTGATATGTGAGTCAACTAGATCAGGTATATTATTCTCTTGTAGACTTATGTTAGAATACATACAACTATGAATACATGACTTAATATACATACAGTTTATTGACAGAAATTCATATATACATTATTGGAAGGAGAAGGAAAATAAATACATAAAAAACATGCTAAAAAAAAAAAAGGAGGCTAAGGAATGCAAGAGAGACCAAAGGTACTAATTTAGGTGGTGTTTGATAAAATTAAATAATTAAGATCTGAATTGTTAGTATGTCTTAATAAATTAGAATATCATAATTTAAAAAATTATTTGATAACTAAAAAGTATATAATATCTGAATGACTTTTAAATTTAAAAATATCTTAAATTGACTTTTCAAAAATAAATAATAATCTAAAAATTTGGAATGAAGTGAATACAATATTTATAGAGGCTTCATATATTTAAATTTTTTATTGACTCTTAATGATTTAGATTTATATATTCTTCTTACTGATTAAAAGACGATAAAAAGATAATAAAATTTTACCAAATTATTTTATCCTCCCACTAAATCATATGTGGGGCCGTTAAGTGTCTTCTTTTATTGTACAAATTTTCCAATCAATTTTAGTGTAGACAGTGAGTGATCTTCTTTTCCTTTGTTACTACAAGTTTCCTTCCTAGCACAAGTTTTATAGTCTGATTATGAGTTTTGGACGGAAAAAAAATAGAAAATTTAAATTAGAACAGAAAATAAAATAATAAAAAACTTGAAGTTTTTTTTTGCTTTGTTTCTGAGTTTTTAATAGAAAATTTAAAAACTTTATTTTTTTTGCGTTTTTGAGTTCTAATGAAAAGAAAAGAAAAATATCACTTTTACAAATTTACCCTTCTATTAATTATAACCATTGAACCATGAATAAAAATATACAAGATAAATTTAATCAAAAAAAATTCATAATTAAATTCAAATATCCAAATAAATGTTAAACAAAAACTACTTCTACAAAGTCAATTGTCATACCATACCATACCCCACTTTCATTTCTTCATCACATCACGAGGAGGCTTGGATTGAAGAGTAATATGCATCGGGAGTTTTTCAAGAAATGTGAAGCTCTGCTCCTATTTGTGGTAACTCTCCCTCTTTTTGACCGTAAAGATGTCATCTTTTTGAAAGTAAACAAACAAATAAAAGATAAAGAAACGAATTTCTTCACTCTAATGTCACTCTAATGTGCAGGCCACTGCAACAATGCTTTACGTTATACACCAAGTTGAGCCTTTTAATGCCATTCAATATCAAAACCAGCTTCTAAGTGTTCTCAAAACCACCAAAGTATTACATAGATTTTACTATTTCCATCTTCATTCTTTGTTCTAAAAGTTGACATTTTGGAGTTTCATTATTTACAAGGGGAAAATAAGTGAATGCTATGAGCTCATTGTGAACATATCAAACATCTTTTGCATTGGTAATTAACGTAAGTATGAAGAAGAAATCAAAATCCCCCTCACTTGATGCATCATTTAACTCTGATAGTTCAAATGATTATTGGGGTTTGGGATCATCAGCTTTTTCATAAGAGTAGACAAAAACAAATTGAGGATATGAATTGTAATTTAAAATTTATTATATTGAAAGTTGAGGTTAATATGAGAATTATAAAAATATTACTTATTCCAAAAAAAAATTCTGTCCAAATCAGACCAATTTTGGATGGAAACTTTGGCAAGAAAAGTGGCCAAAATTTTCTATCCCTTTCTTTTGTTTTGTGTTTATTAAAAAACTCACAAACATAAAAATTGAAAATAAAACTTAAATTTTCCATCCATTTTTGTTTTCCTGTCTATTTTAAAACTCAGAAACAGTGGTAATATTTATTAAGAAATCGTTTGGGCTGTATAATAATACTCCAGTCTCCAGTCCTATAGTGATCTATTCAGAAACCTGGGCAGCTTTTGCTTTCAAGTAGTCTAGAGATCAACCCAAACGGGCAGATGGTACCCTACTACTGTACAACATCGTAATGCCCATCCGGAGATGCACGAGTGCCAATTATCCCTTCCCTTTAGTTGAAGAAGATTTGATCCATCCCCAGCACTCAAAGAAAATTAGTTCAAGAAGATTCGATCGTCTAACAAACTTGCATATGCATCATGATTCAGGTCACCGGGTAACTAATTCAGCCACCATTATATATGGTGACGGCCATTCATCTATTGCATAAATTACAAAAACATGTGACATACATTGTATGGCCGTATATATTCAATATCATACATAGTACATCATTCCAACCTCTAACGTAGAAGCTTGTGGTGCACTTAATGCATGTGTAGGTGCTCTAGAGTTCCTTCTCAAGAACTCGTAACCAAAGTTTATAACAAGCTTTTTCATTAGGCTAGACCCTTGCTTTGCTTTAACATACGAGTGCCCCAATATGTAAGCCACCCCAGCTTCCCTAGCTTCCATCAGCTCTCGCAGTTCCTCCCGTGCCTCACTCTCAATCTTTGGGCTCTCCGGCACCACAAATCTCACCCTTTTTCGAGCCTTTATTGCCTTTGGAGACGGTATATCTTTATGCTCCGATGTGCCAACCATCTCGGAATCATTGATGTTCTCCTCGCGCATATGTATCCCATCTAAATGGGTTGACGGCGTTCCGACAACTGTCATTTTCTCATCATCATTTGCAAAGTTTTCATTTACACCATTGGGCTCTGCCTTTCCTGTCCTTATAAACTCAGCTATACTACACACAAGATCTTTCTCAAATTCCATATCATCCTTGTGAACATCACGATAACCATATCGCACAATGCACCTATATATCCTATACTCTCTCGGGCCTATATGACCCACTAGAAACCGTTCCTCGTGTTTAACATGTGGAATTGGGACAGATTTTACGCAAAGAAAAACAAGGACCTGATGAAAGGCTGGAAGGTTGGTGACAAAATGGGAGAAGATTGCTGGGATTCCGGACACAAGTTCAGTGTGAATAAGACCAATGCCGCGAACCCGTACAATTCCAAGGCTGGGACCCAAGCTGAGTAGCCAGTCAACAGAGACCTTGTTTTGGAGATCAAACTCGTATTTTTTTAGCGTGCCAAAGTGCCAGACATACATGATTATCATGAAGATAAGTGCAAGGGCAATAGGGACCCAAGCTCCTTCAAGAAATTTGATGAGAGAAGCCGAGAAGTAGAGAGCTTCAATTGTTCCAAAGAAGAATACGAAGCAAACTGCAAGAAAGACGTTCTGGTGCCAGCATAATACAATAACAAGAGACATTAAGCAGGTTGTAACCAGCATGACGGTTATGACAGCCAAACCTGAACCCCAAAAAATGAAGACTAAACTCAGAAATGATAATGAAAACTAATGACTTAAGATATATTGCAATTTTTTAGCATAAAAAGAAGCAGATAGCATTCAATCAGCATTCATTTTAGTAATTTTTGAGCATATATAGATGCTGATAGCATTTAATCAGCATTCATTTTAAGACTGTTGCTTAAACGGAAATGAAAAACAAAGGAAAGATGCAATGGAAATGTGTGCTAATTTAATATACAACCTCCTTTCCAAAATTAGAGATACATATTGACCTTTTGAAGTCAAATTGCAAAATCGTAAAATCTAAAATTGACATTAATTCATTTAAATGTTGAAATCAACAAATATGGGGATACTTTTTAGTTCGTGTACAATAGTTATAATTGTTTTATATTAATATCAAATAAATTCGTTTGATTTGGAATTTTAGGATTTCACAAATTGACTTTAAAAAGTCAAAATATATCTGTAAAATTGGAACAGATGGAGTACATTGGAAGTAGAAGCGGATAAAGAGAAGGAAAGATTCCACCCTCAACAGCAGAGGTTGGGGCAGAAAAGAGGCCTTTGCCTGCTGTCAGTATGAGATCAAAGGGTATATTGTTGCAATCTAAATCATATTGCACAATTTGAACTCCGTCTGAAGTCCAGGAAAAAGAAAGGGTACTTTACCCAGTGTAATATGAGATAGTCAGTCCTCTATAGCCTAAATAATTGTCTATACGACTTGGTTACTGTCATACCTGAAGCATTACCCATGCGTTTCGTGTCTCTGAAACCAATTGTAACAGCTAAGCATAGCATCATTAAGATCCAGTTGACCTCTGGTATGTAGATCTGGCCATGTATCTTTGCCGATGTGTGGACTATTTTGACTTTAGGAAAGCATCCAAGTGAAGAGCATTGTTTGATTATCGAAAAAGTTCCAGTAATAATTGCTTGGCTTCCCACTACTGCAGCAAGTATGGCAATCACCAGAACTGGCCATCTTAACATCTCTGGATATTAAACAGGAGATACCTTAAATTATGAATTAACCTCTGCTCATATGTTTCATTTCAAGGAAACAAGTCAGAAAATACCTACCGGGAACAGAAACATAAAATCCTATATGGTAGTCATTTTCCATCACATGATGACGAGATAAATAAGCAGCTTGCCCCATATATGCAAGGATCAAAGATGGATAAACAACAGTTGTGAAAGCAATCTGCAGAACAGGGAATCTATTACAAGACTGCTTTCTCATAACGATAGAACATTAACACGAAAGAATTAAAAAGAAGGTTGCAAAAGATAGCATTTAGCCCGAGGAATTTCTAGGAATGTCTACCACCACTAAAAGGGGAAATTTAGGATTCAGGTATTGAATAAGGGCATGGGTGAACCTATGCTAAATGCTTCGAATTAAGAAAACTGAAAAAAAAATATTTTAGATCTTCACTATCACACTTTTATCTCAAAGTATCTTTTCCATCCTTATTAAATCTATACTTGTATGCTTTGGGGTTTGTAGATGAGTTATGGAAGTGTGCATAATATACTAAATAGGAAGGAAGTACAAGTACTGTTACTAGACCAGTGAAAAAGAAGAGAAAGGAATACAAACTTGTCTTCTAAATAGTTACTTATACAGAGCCGAAACACAAAAAGGAGCAAACAAGAGATAATGCAAAATAGATGAAAGATTATTGCAATTTTAATTACAGGGGATTATTGTGTGTGCGCAAACTTACATACACATATCCATGTGTGTTGTGTACTAATTTTATGATGTGAATTGGCATATTCATATCATGTGTTTATCTCAATGCAACCAGGAAGCATGTTTGTCAAACTGTCAGCTAGGGAATCTTGTAGTGCAGCCTCCCACTTTCTCCCTCATACAAGAAAAAAGAACCACCAAAATACAGCTTCACTGCTAATAAGTAGACTAAACAAAAGTAAAAAATGTAGTAATTAAAAATCTGGAATAAATAATACAAAATTCAGATGCATTGATGTCAAAAACTGAAAAATTAGCACTATAATGGCAGCAAAATATAATATAAATAAAGTTTTATGGCAGAAAGATAATTTCTAAACTTGTGTTGCCACCCAATTTCTCAATCTGGCTAGTTATAATGTTGAAATAACCTGCTCAGCCCAAGCTTCATTTCTAGAACCAAAACATTTATCACATAAAGATAATGTTTGAACTATATCACATGACAAGTAGTTCCAAACTAGAAAGGGACCAAATGTAGTACCTTTATTGACAATTGTGTAAAGTGTCCCAAATCAGCAAACATAGCTTCTGAACCTGAAAGAAAAATTATGTCTCATGAATGGATAAAGTATAGGATTTAGTATCTAAAAGATCACCACCACATATATAGTAACTTGCCTGTTATGCAAAGCAAGATTCCACCCAAGGACATCCACCCTCCTCTTTGGGTTTTCTTCAGAAATCGGTACATGTAATATGGAGAGAGTGCTTGGTAGACATGAGGATTCCAGTGGAAGATGTTATATACACCAATAGCACTGATGCACAAAAGCCATGTAATGACAACAGGAGCAAACAGGAATCCAACCCTGTTGGTGCCATAATGTTGAAGGGCAAACAAGCCAATCAGTATGATACATGCAACTGGAACTTCTACATCTGCAAAATTTTTACACTTATTCAGGAGGCAACACTAAGTATCATCTAACATGTGAAATCAGTAGCAGTACTTCTGTACGTATTAGCTATAATGCAAAAAAGTTTGTTTATGCAAAAAAAATTTTGGAATCTTCTGGTTGGAATTTTCATATTTAAAATATTAAAGTGAAAATATACCAGCATAAATTGGGACCTAAAAGACCATCTTCACTCCCCGGCAGTTAAAAAGTGGATACTAGAATTACTATGGAGACTTGTTGAAGCTCATAAAACAAAGTTCTAGAATTTGGCCTGGTAATATAATTTGGTGTTCCAACTTGCAATCTAAGATTCAAACTCCTGTACTTCTGAACTAATCTTAGAGTAGCAAACATCAATTTCAACAAATATAAGGTAGTGATGATGGTTGCCAACAATATATCATGGATAACTTGATTGAAGTTCTTCCATTTGGCACCTCTGCAACTTAAACTTCAGCTACTCTTTTTTTGTTGAAATGAGGGCTAAAATCCCAAAAACACAACAAAGAAGCTACGGGTATTTACCATGAGGACTTGATTCAATACCACTAATTCAAAAGTGGCCACATTTTTTATCAGGAATGATGATCGAGAAGCATTGCCTTCCGACGTTTATTCGCATAAATTCTCCACTTACTAGCAGAATTGCATTATTACAATTGCACGTAGACTGACAATCTTGTTAGTTTGGTGGTGGTTGATTTACGATGCAATAAGTGCATCTCCAATATTTATTGTTCCCAGGTGGCAGCATAACTTCATTACAGAGTTATGTACGTGTGCTCCCAAACAGATAATTTCATGACATATTTAAAGGGGTTCAGTATTTGTGTCATTATGTGCCCGACAATTGTGGGAGATTGTTAGGGGTCTTAACATACAGACTGAAATTAAGTTGTGAAATGAAAATTGCAAATATTTCGTACCCACAAGGAAAAATAATATAGACTTTCACGGGAGGAAACACAGAAATAAAGAAAAATGACGACAGTTCAAGCATAGGGGTTTCCCTAAAAAAAATTATTCCAAAAGCTCAAGAACAATACTATCAAAAGTATTCAAATTTTTTGGCCAATATCCACCAATATACTTGTATTGAAGACACAGACATACACAACATGACAAATACTAAAATATATCCTAATCGTCAAATGGGAGAAGGTAAAGAATCTTACATTTGTGATGCTCTTTGGACATAGCCAGTTCGACACCAGACACGGCAGAAAACACTACACGATTGGTCACAAAAAATTAACCAGTTCAGTAACTAACTACCCCAAAAGGTCCAATTTAGGTAATACAAAACCCCCTAAAAAGGAATTTAATGGCATACCAGAAATGGCCGGTGTTAGAATACCATCACCAATCACCATACAAGCTCCAATCAGAGCTAATACAAGCAAAAATCTCTGCAACACTCTATGCTTCTCCAAAGTGGATTTCAGCCTCGACCCAAATTTAGTTGGGTCTGGGCCAGTGATTTCCTTTTTGTAGGATGATAATTCTTCATCTGCTAATTGGCAATTAGGCAGTGAGCTCACTCTGGCATGCCTGCAGAGTAGTGAATACAGAGCAAATGTGCCTCCTTCCCCATTATCATCAGCTCTGAGCACAATAAACACATATTTGAGAAGAGGAACTAATGTGAGAGTCCAAAAAACAAAAGATAGAACCCCATAGATTTCTTCATTTGTTTCTGAGTGTTCAATGTCTTCAGCAAATGTGCTCTTGTATACATATAAAGGGGATGTGCTCAAATCTCCATAAACAACACCCAAACTCTGATAAGCCAATGTCAAAACTGTTCTCCAAGATTCTTTCTGCAACAAAAAACAACAACAAATATTCGATCAGTAAAATCAAATGGTTTGTTGAAAACAACTTAAAAACACAAATTAGCACATACCCATCTTACCTTAGCAAGATTCTGATTAGACCCAGTTTCCAGATCCATGATGGTTTGCCTTAAACCCCCAAAGAACCCATTTTTACTATAAATTGAAGAGATTAAACGGTGTACCTTTTGCGGAAATAAACTAGTGAGCACAAAATTACATACAAGAAACAATATATGGAGGAAATGATTGTTTACTAGAGAGTACTTAATATAGTAGTTGAACAAACATTTAAATAAATAAAAAAGTAGCAACAAACGAGTGCGTATGTTAAAGAGTGTTTTCTTGGAGTGATATTGGAACTTGGAAACAGAGCATAGGATTAACAATAATATTTTGCGTAAATTGTGAGAAAGTCTCCATATTTTGCAGTGGGTAATGTTTTTACGTTTCTTATTTAAACACTGTTTTTTTAATATTTTGGTAGAATTTTGTTCGAGTTACTTTTTAGTTTTGTGGGTGGTTTCATTCACCCACTTACTTTGGGTGTAAGAGGGCGTGAAGTGGTGACAAGTGCCACAAGAAAAAGGAGGAGAAAATCATATTTTAACTCGGTTCACTTTCTGGCAGTGACGATGATAAATTAATTTGCGTATAAAAATTGATAATCGTAGTGGATTATGTATGACCTTCAAATATTTGATTTTACCACTACTAATCTTATGCAGATGTTGATGATGACTATCTTTCAGGTCGTGATCATTAGGTGTTATGGTTAAACTCGATTTGTAAATTGTTATAAATTCATATAATAACTAATGTTGCTTTTAGTTGATTTATATTTATTATAATTGTTTGTATTAAATTAAATAAAATTTAACTATAACCATAAATAATTTATATTTAGAAAAATAAAAAATATATTTAATTTCGAGACCAAGGGAGTATTAACTAAATCAGGTGATTTTTTTTGGATTCATTTGGAGTTGTATCACACTTTTAATACTCCATAAGTTAGTACCTATTCTGGTATTACTGATATTCTGGTATTAATTTATAATTTGATAATTGATTATTTGACATAAGTTAAAACAAATGTTAATGAAAACTTCACAAACCGTTAATATATACTCCAAATTGCCAGGTTACTTTTTTTTTTACCCAAAAAAGAATCACCGACCGTGATTTGTCAATTGTAAGCAGACTTTTCTTTGTTTAGGTAGTCAATTAGCAGCCTTTTCAATAGTTGACTAACACTTCCATCCAATTAATAAAATGGAAAAATAACTTGACACTATTTGACACATTTCCCCTAATTCCTGTAAATAACTAAATACTAGTAAATACTATCAACTTTATTCTTTCTTTGAAATAACTAAAAATGGTCAAATTAATGAAATATATAAAATTAATTCTCCCTTTATTTTACTAAAAAAAGAGTTTCATTTGCAAATTTTTTAAAAATTAATAATATTTATTCTAAAAAATAATAAATTGTTACTTTAATAAGAATGACATATTAAATGAAGTATGATGACAATTAAAAAAAAATATTCTTCTATAAGGTAGTGTAATCAATAAATAAAAATATTTATAAGAGAGGGAGTATGATGGTCTTGAACAATTTCATATTTGTTTATGCCGATTAGCAAATGCCAAAATAGAGCAATTGGGTATTTTTATTTTTTAATATTAGCAATTGGGCATTGAATAAAGGAGTTTAAATGTGACGCCCCCAAAATAGATATACATCACCAATTTTGAGTTGTCAAATACATGGTACAGAAATAACTACAACTTTATCAATACACTTATCGTGCAAAATACGACAACACTTAAACTGTGAGTTTAAATACAAATATTGTCTTCTAGACAATATCTACACCCAAATAAGTCTTCATTACAATTATTGATACATTATTTTATAAAAATGGTGAGGACTACTAAAATAAATTCTAGAATCATCATTGCATACCCCAACAAGTACTCGCTACATTCTCGCCTCCTGAAAATAAAAATGGAACAAAAAAGAAAAGGGCGAACTCAACTAGCTCAGTAAATAATATTATGACTAAGATAATATAGAACAAATTATCGTTAGTCTTCAACATGAAAAAAATTTGAGAGAATATAATAAACAACAAGTTTCAGATCAATACTCGCAGCGAAAATAATAATTCATAGAAGAGTTACGTACAGAATGAAATCTATTATTATCTATGAATTTAAAAGTTCATCATCAATTTTTTATCCATGTAACATCAATCAATATACATCATAAATCAAATATTTATCTTTGCACTACAGGCCAAAAATATTTATCAATTGGTCATGCTCATCTCAACACCTGTTCATATTTGCACTACGGGCCAAATATATTCATCATAAAATCATTAATCTTTGCACTACAGGCCAAAGATATTCAGTTATATCATCATTTAGGACTGAGGATGATGAAAAATATTTAAAAAAAAAAACGAATCTAGTAAAACAAAAGAATAAATATTAAGGATTCGTATTTCAGTTTGTATTCGTGAATAGTGCCGTATACGTAAATAGTAACCCCGACACTAAAAGACAAGAATTTCACAAGAAAAATCTTACCAATATTCCGGCATAATGATATTGAAAGAAACAATATCATTTTTTTTTTAAAAAATATCCCTTACCTCGAAAAGATAATACTTCTGCCTGAAATACTGGATATAGAGCTGAAAGAAACTTGCACCGTATAATCAAATTCCACAAACGGAAGAAAGAAATTCCATTCTCTACAATTTTACAGAAGAAAGTTTTTTCAAATTCCAAACAGAAAGTGACCGAAATTCACAAACGGACGATTTTACAGGCTATAATCAAATTTCAGTCAAGAAATGCAGTCCACAAACATGAAAAACAAGTTGTAAATATTTTTAGTAATAAAAATACTCTTCCTCCACATTTATTCATATATTCCACATTCATTGTAAAAATATCACCATTATTATATTATTATAATATAATAATATATTTAAATAAATTTTTTATCAGAAAAAGATAAAATATTAATTTTTAACAATTGTCACATTAAAAATTTTCTTCATCTATATCCACATACAATGAATATTTTTATCATCGTATAAATCAATGATTAGTTATTCACAAATAATATTACAGAATCACAATACTGACAACCAGGTAGTTCGCAGGAAAGAGGGGGCTTTTCAATAAGGATCTCTCCTAACTGGCGCGCAATTAAGTGACCAAACCTCTCCTTAGACAGAACTTTTTAGACATTGCCAATAATGTTATCTAATAATATTATTCAGATAATATGAATTATTGCTCCGATAATAGAAAATAATATGTAGTGACAATTATTGAAACAACAGTAATATAAAATATCAACGTAGCAATTATTGAATCAAAAAAATAAAATATTAAACAGTAATTACTGTAACAATTATTGAGTAGTGCCTTCTTACGTAAGAATCAATAATTGGTGCAATACCGTGTGCTACTGTATTTTAACCACCGAATATTTCAACAGTATTAACGGTAACAACTACGCCGTTATTTATAAACAACTTATACTTGTCGTTTTCTTGATCCAATCGCTTTCCGTTACAGGACCCATATAAGGCTGCGCCGTCGTACTAATATTTTCCGACAGTAAGAATATTCTCCGACAATAATAAATATTTTATAAACACTTGCTTACTTGAAATATTTGCGCATTTCACCCATAACTAACCACATTAATCAAATCAACCCTTACTATTTTAAAATAATAAATAGAGGAAATTAAATTTTATTTATAATAAGTTGGGGTCTTATATTAAAGGTCATTTGTCTAAGATAATCCCCGATCAACCACCCCAACTAATTAAATAATGTGCATACATAATTGTGCAATATTTGTAATAAACAAATTAATATTGTTATAATAATAATAATAATAGTACTTCCAAAATTTTATACATACGCTCCATAAATTAAAAAATAGATTAAATTTTATTTTATAATGAAATTCAAATGAAAAAACTTAAAACACAATCAAATCTAGGTCGCTACTTGATGTTGAAGAATTATCACAAAAATCAAGTTCTTTATTTACCAAATTATGTTCTACAAACATTTTATATTTTTAAACATCATGAATTTACTTCAGAGACTCTCCCTTTTGTTGATTTTTTTTCGGATTAATTTTCTTTGTTCTATATAGAAAATTGATATTTTCATATAAAAAATAATATTTCTACATGAATCTCTCTCACGTATTTCTACCTGAAATAAAAAAATAATATTTCTACATAAATTTTGATATTGACCAAAATTTTGAGACGTTTTCAAATTATTCATAGTCGCAGGATACAGTTGTACAGTCGAAAGAAGTACTCCAAACGTCAATAAATAGATTTTTTTGATGTGTTTTGACCCCCTTCTAAAAACGTTATAGTTCCGCCACTGACCGAGTAGATTCTTTCTCTCTTAGAGTTCTGCCACTTGGGCATTATTCTTTACAATAATCTTTTTTTGAATCAAATCAGAATGTTGAAGCAAATTCAACATCGAGCTAGGTCTATAGCTCAAACATTCAATCACAGTAGTAAGGTATAAAAAACGTTCCACTAAATGTAAGCTCTCACTTTCGCTTTCACTAGCTATTCCATAGTTTACTTACTGTTAAAAAGTAATTACTATAAATGTTATCTCTCACGAGAGCGTTGTTTCTAAAATAATTGCTTATTGTTCTTCTCCATTCTTCAACTCTTCAATCATTTTCGTAATTTTTGTGAATTTCTATTTTCTTTTAAGTCATAAAAAACCCTAAGTAAGTTATGATTTCTTTGCTTAGAGTTTATAAACTATGACTTAATTATACATTAAGAAGTACTTGTAATCTAAAGGGAAAGCCCCCATTATTCACAAATTTCTTCCTTGTGTTTGTTGCATTTAAAAGGTTGACTGAGTCTTCAAAATACCGTCGGTTTTGACTCGATGATATTTATAGGCAACGTTTTGACAACAACTACGTCTACGTGCAAGCACGATAGACAGACGCATGCATGGAGGTGAAGGCGCGTGTAGAGACAAATGCTTAAGTCGTAAGATATATTATTAGTCTTAAAAGTCCGACAAAAGATGAAAAGATGGAAGAGAGGAGAGATCTGGTCCAAGCAAGAAAAGGTAAGGATAGGAATAGATAGACAATCCATTAGGCTTCTTTATACGCGCTGTCACTACTCGCGAGACGCCACACTGCTTTTCACTATTTAATCATCCCACAGGCTTATCGATCTTAATTATTAGTGTTAACTTTTTCACTTTGTTTATAATAAGTAGGAAAATGATATATTACCGATATTTATGTGGATTATTTAATTGACAGAATGATAATTATGTGAATAAATATTAATAATAATATTTTTAGAGATATATGTAATAAATGAGGTTATCTTATAATTTTATCAATTCTATCTACATATTGATAAATTTTGTAATTGTAATTTGACAACAAAGCTTTAATAAATACTGCATCCGTTCCAAATTATAAGATTATTATTGATTTTTTAAAAGTCAATTTAAAATATTTTTAAATTAAAAATTGACGTAGATTTTTTTTTTAAATTTTAATTAATACAATTATAAATATTGTAAACAATCCAAATTGTATAACTCATTGTAAGTTTTATTATATCATAATTTTTAATGAGTCATCTTAATTTTAAATTTGAAAATGTTTTAAATTGATTTTCAAAAAGTTAATAATGATCAAATAATATGAAACGAAAGAATATACTTTATATAGTAACATTTACGTTTAAATTGTGTTCTAAAGTACATCTTTTATACGAAACGAAACAAATATTTTTTATGGATTACTTTAATCATCTTTCGTGGAATGGACTAGAAGCAGTATTTTGGTGAAGGAAATTGATATTTTATTGAATTATAAAATTTATTCGTGAAAATATTAATTTTCTTTCGTGATCAACCCAATTCTTTATTTTTGCAGCTTTGAATAGGATAAAGTTATTTTTGTATAAGAAATTTGTATGATGTTTTGGCTTTTGGAAAGTTTACGAGTGTGTGAGGAATGTAAAAGAAAAATGGCATCTTATATATACTACCGAACAAATTCTTCTTCTTCTTCTTCTTCTTCTTCTTCTTCTATCTACAATAATATTATTTAATTTCTTCAAACAAATTCTTCTTCTTCTTCTCCTCTCTCATTTGTCTTTTTGTAAAAGCCATGGGATTTAATAAGCTTAGTCAAGCCATTAGCCATACTAGTTTGATTTCCAAGTAAATTATAAAGTCAAAAGTAATTAAGTTCATGTATATATTGGTTGATTATGTAATGCATGTGAAACACGCTTAAGACGCATTGAAATAATTATATTATAAATTCAGAACACGTACGCATGCATGCTTAATTTGAACCATATCGATCATATGATTATTATATATTTTGTCATGAGTTTCTTATTATTTGAATTTCTTAAATAATAAGAAAAGATAATCCAAAATTTTCATTAAGATTATTTTATGGTACAATTGAAATCAATATTTGAAAATAAATAAGGCGATTATTATTAAAAATTAATAAAATCATTTCAATTTTATTATGGACAAGAGATAGATGGAGGCAGAAATCATTTCAATTTGCTCATTATTGAATAAGAGTTTTTAAATGGTTAGGAATATGTTTGTTATTTGAAGCAGTACTGTATTATTTATGCATGTAGGAATAAGGTTTTTAATATCTAGCATCCGATAAGGCAAAGACAATAGAAACAACATAATGGAAGAAAGAGAAACTAAATACTATCGAACAGTGTCTTTCTTAATTTCATGTCCATATATATTAGTATAGAATTCTAAACAAAAGACTATTATATATATATATATATGAAAATCCATTCTAGTCGTACAAGTACATCTAATTTATCTTGAGATCGATCGATGCTGATTGAAATTGCTTTTCAAATCAGAAAATTTGATAAAAATGTTTTTGACTTTCTTACCTTAACACCACCGAAAGTGACAATTTTTTTGTTTGACAAAAATAATGTATAATATAATTGTATAGAGATTTGCCTGCGACTAGGTACTTGGTACACAACCGAAATTGGAATAAATAAATAATTTCCAAGCCAAACAGTAGACTATTAGGTAAAACATCAGAATATATATATATATATATATATATATATATATATATATATATATATATATATATATATATATATACCTTTAGCATCTTAATATATATTAAAAGATTCTCTTTGAGGCACCATTTAGGTGTTTTAAGCTCAACCACAATCCCTTAAACATCTTTCTATCTATATATATAACCGAATATCAGTACAATCACATAAAAAATTAGGTGAAGAATAGGAAAAGAAACATGATATATCCAGGTTCACCAAATTATGATTAATTTTGTATGTCTAATGTATTTAGTTATAACATGAGTTCAAACATAAAACTCAAAACATTATATAAACTTTAGATCGAATTATTAATAAATCATCAAACTCAATATCAACAAATCCATCCATAACAAACGATGGCTATAGACTTTAATTGCCCACCAAATTTTGCAACCGTTACTTGCAAAATTTAATGGCCCATTTTTTTTTTAAAAGAAGAACTTAACTACAACAATACAATACTCCACAATGTTGTAGTTTGAATGATTAAATCTTATAATTATAAGATTTGGTGACTAGATAGAGTTATAATTATCTGATAGACTCGTGTGTGTGTGTGTATATATATATATATATATGTGTGTGTGTGTGTGTGTGTGTGTGTGTTGTGAGGGAAATTGGCCCAACTTTAATGTTTACATGGACCACCCAACAATTAAAGACGGATGAGGTATACATTAGTGTGTGTACCTAAATATTTGAGTGGCCGGGGGAGGAGGGGTCCTCCAATGGAGATGGAGGATATACTTTACCTAATTTTTGAGTAATGACTGACTGCTCCTTTTGATGATGCTACTGAAATTGACACCACCAGTCCACCACCACTACCATTACCATTATTCACATTTCACACATACAGCCAGCTGAGTTGATGCTTCATCACACGTGCTTCACTCGAGTGGGTCAGACCCACCATTGAACTCACTGTATTGGACCCATTCATTTCTTTTCTAATAGGGCCTCCTCAAATTAAAGAAATTGTTTGTCTACCATGATCCATACATTTCCCGGTTGCCTGCAAATTTGAAACCACCTACATTGTTGTGGTGGGCTTATTTGTGGCATTCAAAAGTTTATATGGACTTGCTCGATGAGATATTTAGTAAGTATATTTTTATTTCCATTCAACTGCCCCTCATACTAAATATAAATAAAAGGAAATTGTTATTCTTACAAGTAAAAATAACAATTTTAAGTGTGGAACTCATTTACTGACTGACTATATAGAACTATTAGTTTTACTTGTGAAAATAGGAGTATTAATTTGTTAAATAAATTAAGTTTTAGAGATTAGTACTTATTGTCAAAGCAGAAATAAACTTTTTATACATAAATATATGAATACTATAGACTATATAGTTTCACTTTTATATATAAATATATATATATATATATATATATATATATATATATATATATATATCAAGAATAAATATATTTGAGGCTTAATAGTCATATGAGAGAATCCTGGACCTGGTAAAATAATTTTATTTTTATTTTTTTGTTACATTTTGGAATAATAACCAATTTAGATTTTCATGAGGCCTAAACTTGTGTTGAGTCTTTTAGGGGATGTCCAGTCCCTCCTCAGTTGCTCTTCAAAAGTCCAAACGTTTTGGTAGTAAACTACATACAAAAATTCCTGGCACAGTATGAATATGATCCACGGCCATGATTGACCTGGTAAAATCGATTCAAGTCCACGGGTCGGCTCGACCCGTTAAAAAGCGGGTTTTGGGCTTCTTCGTTTTAGCACATCAAAAGTTGTGTCGCTTTTGGCCCGACAATACCCCGTTTGGGTTAGACCCAAAAATGTGTCAAAATTTGGTCATAAATTATTTCAGATCCGCGGGGCAACCTGACCCGTCCGTCAAAAAATGAGCTTTGGGCTTCACTTTTTTAGCTTATCAAAACTTGAGTCATTTTTGCCCGGCTCGGCAATAGGCCGACACATTTGGGCCAACCCGGCTCGTTTGTCAAGTCTAGCTATGATATATATATGCTTTAAATCCGTACTATATATATATATATATATATATATATATATATACACACACACGCGCGATTATAATCCATGACAACCGATTGTTAGGGAAACTATTCCAACAATCATCATCAACTAGCTCATCACATAATAATATATATTACTCAAACACATAACTCACTAATTTTAATATTAATTAACATTCATAATAAAACAATACTTTATTTCAATTATTATGCACAACTATTTAACAATAAATTAAAAAAAATAACTACTTAACCACATGATAATAGATTTCTCCAAACACATAACTCACTAATTTTCGCCAAATTAACATACATATAAGTTCACATGAATACATTCAGTATGTAATAATTTTTTCATAAATAAATATAATATTTATTTTTATTTTTTTTAAATTAATAGAAGAAATCTTACAAAAATTTTACTTGGATCTGAAAAAAACTTGTATATGAATGAGATGCTGAAAAATTGTTCAAAAAAATTTCTTTTTATTACTCTAAAATTTATCTCCAATGTTAGTTGAATGTTGTTTTTTTATTTTTAATTATTACTAATAATAAAAAAATTTAATAATATAACAATATAATATTACATTAAGCTTGCCGCTACAACATGTAACGGCATAGAATTGAGTATCAAGAATTAATAATATAATATTACAGGAATTAATAATATAATATTACATTAAACCAGCGGCCGCATGTTGGGTCTCATGATTAATAATTATAATAATATTATATTATTTGAGGGGCCTTTTAGTACTGTCACAAGTGATGTTAATAACGTTACAACTTGTAGCGGCAAGTCCCTAATATATTTATAATTTCAACCATTAAATTTTTTCATTAATAATGGAGATGATAGTTACCAGAATAGTTTATTTCTAACAATCGGTTGCCATGGATTATAACTCATATATATCTATATAACAAAATACAACTGATTTTGAATTTTTCGTTCACCTAAATAAATTATCTGAGTCGTCTAAAATTTAGGATAAATCTTACCGTCCATGTAATGCCGGAGTCACGGGACATAACTAGTGTGTGTATATATATATATATATATATATATATATATATATATATATATATATATATATATATATATATATAGCAAGAATCAAGTACATACCCTTTATCTTACTTACCCATGTTCACCCTCCTTTAGGCGACGGTTTCGGTCATATAACCGTCGTCTATACTTTTAGCGACAGACAATATATAGTGTTGCTAAAAGTATAGACGACGGTTGTATGATCGAAATCGTCGTCTAAAGCGAGATGAGCACGGATGAGTAAGATAAGAAGTATGCACTTGCTCTGGACCTATATATGACAATGGCCCATGGGCATGCTTATCAAGTCGGGTTGGGTCTGCTTTACTTTCTTGAATTCTAAACGCTTTGACAGTTGTACCACACCAACAATAAAACGCCTTTGCTCACCCGTCGTTAGGGTTTTAGGAATTTTCCCCTTCGATTTCTATTTAATCACAAATCCTGTTGCTTTAAGGTAAGCTAAAATATTTTAATTCTGGGTAAAATCGATCACCTATAGTCGTCAAAATCCTAGATTTTGTCGATCGTTTGTGATCTAGGTATACTTGGGTTCCTCAACTACAAACTCATTTGAAGGTAAAATTTCAGGTTCTTTTCTCGTTTTGTGGTGATTAGGTACAGGGACAATGTCTCGGGTGTACGTCGGGAATTTGGATCCGCGAGTTACAGAGAGAGAACTTGAAGATGAATTTCGTGTTTACGGTGTTCTGAGAAGGTATCTATTTTTCCCCCTTTCTTGTTTTGTTCGTGAGGCAGGATTATCAGTGTTAGATTTTTGGAAGTTGTGGTTTTTTTCTTGTAAGGATGTGTATTCTTTCTATGTCACTTAAATTACATACTCTCTCTATTCCACAAAAAGAGTACTATTTCTATTGATGATACTATAAATTGACTTGATACCCTTAGTTTTAACAACATAATTTCAGTAGAAAGCACTAAGCCCCTACTACTAAACTAAACTTTAATTATATATACAGATAAAAATGGAAGAAATATATCCTTAGAATTTACAAATTTTGCAAATGGACTCTCTTTGTGGAAGAGGGGGGTCTTTTAATACAAGGAATTGCCAAAGTTCATGTTTTTTCATACTTTTGGTAGGTGCTTCATTTGGCTAGAAACATAAAGATGAAAAATTAAACTGCGTTGACAGACCTGATGGCAGTTTAAGTATATCTAAGTGTATGTAATTTATTGCACCTACAAGATCACACCTTTTAATGTGGATCGAAGAACAAAGTTTAGGATTTCTTAGCATGGTTTGTTATTGTTAATTGAGCATTTGAAGTTTTATTGTTGCCTGGATGTATGTAAACCAACCTTTTGTGTTAAAGAAATAATAAAATTTGGGTTTGCCACTTGAACTTTTGTTTATGTTGTCGTGTTCTTTCTTTTATGCTGACTTGTTTTTGGTGAATGGTTTGTGTAGCTGAAGTCTGCGTTTCTCGGGACATTTACTTTTTGAATGTTGCTGTTGTTTCTCTTATATTGATGGCTAATTACTCTCTTGTTCTCTTTCTTAATAAAATCGATGCAGTGTGTGGGTTGCTCGAAGACCACCAGGTTATGCATTTGTTGAGTTCGATGATAGTAGGGATGCTCTAGATGCAATACGTGCATTGGATGGTAAATATAATGTCTAATTGCATATATATCTATAAGTATCTTTATATATATATTTGTTACCTCTTACCAGAACTTCATGGCTTTGTTGCCTTTTCAGCTGAGTATATATCTTGCATAAAGTAACTTCCTGTTTATGTTTTAATAAATGTGTACATGTATACTTTACTATTTTGATGTGGGTTGGTTGAGACATAATATTTTCTGTCTATTTTGTGATTCATCACGGTTTAACTTATGTTTATTAGAATTTACGGGTGCTTTAACTTTTGGACGTTTGAGGTTTGACTATTTGATGCGGACCAAAAAGGATTAGTAGTGATTAATGCTGGTGTTGTATCAGTTCTGAGAACTAAGATAGGAGAGTATATATATTACCTCTGAATCTTTTCACATGTTTCATAACAGTGCAAAGGGCATGGTTTTAAGACACCGACTTCTTGAAATACATGCCGGTACACTCTTGTCAAGATGACACTCAAAAGACAGGGAAACATCATGTCTTCCTCACTCTGCCAGTGTTGATTTTCTTTCAAAGATTTTGTTCCCAAATCTATTTTTATCTTGCATTAGGCTTCACCCTCTTTTATTCTTAATTATATCAGTATAAACTAGAAATTGAGAAAGTTATATAAACTTATATAATAGGACTACTTGTCTAACACACATTTATATAATATTTATGAAAAAATATCTATTTTTTACGTACACAAATGTTATTGCATACATGCTTGTCTTTAGTGGATGTTGGTGTGTCCTCGACTCCTTTTTTCGTTAGATTTTTTGTCGGGTGTTAGGTATATGTAAAGTGTATTCTGTTTATTATGATGTATTTCTCATATTCTTTTTACACTGCTTTGTAAGCAAATGAGGTGACTGCTTTTGAAATAATAGGTAAGAGTGGCTGGCGAGTGGAGCTCTCGCACAATTCGAAGGGTGGTGGTGGAGGACGTGGTGGTGGGCGCGGAGGACGTGGTGGTGGTGAGGACTTGAAGTGTTATGAATGTGGTGAACCTGGTCATTTTGCTCGAGAGTGTCGCTTGCGCATCGGTCCACGAGGCTTAGGAAGTGGTCGTCGTCGAAGCATCAGTCCTCGACGTCGCAGGAGTCCTAGTTATGGGCGCAGGTAGCTGATTTCTTTTACATTTCTGGTAATCAGTTGCTTTATATACATGTACATGTATATTATTATTGTTGTTATTTGTGATTGCAATCTGGAGCACAACTATCTGTTTACTATTGTATGCTTACAAAATTGTAGATGCATTTAGATATTTTTCATGTGATTGGGATTTAATTTTATTTTGAAGTTGAAATCATATTGGGAGGTGATTTCCAACATCTTGGCTATTACTGAGGGTCATGTCAGCTTCAAGGGGGTGTGAATAACCAGAAGTGCTAAAAAAACATTTATGATGGCTTTTAGGTTCCTTGGGTAGATTTTCTTTTGAAAAAAAAAACTTATGCTTATTATCTTGCGGAAGGTATGTACCCAAAAGTAAATTTTTTTTCCCTGAAGACTTTCCATATAAAAAGCTGATTTAGTTTACACCTTAGGAAGTATGAGTCATGCATGGGAATCATTCATCTCTCTCTCTCCCTCCCCCCCCCCCACCCCAAAAAAAAAACCAACCATAAATTTATGTATGTGGGTTCTGATATACTCTTTATTATGCCACGTTTACATCTTGAGTTTGCATACTCACAATATTCTTAAGCTGTTACAGGAGTTACAGCCCACGCTATAGTCCTCGTGGGAGAAGGTCACCAAGGCGTCGCAGCATCTCACCTCGCCGAGGGCGGAGCATCAGCAGGTCGCCACCTCACTATCGCCGTGCTCGTCGTGATTCCCCCTATGGTAATGGGTAGGTATCTTATTATGGAGAAGTTTCTGTTTAAGTCCATTGCTAATTTGTCCCCTTTAGATCATGCATGCTTTTGTTATTGTTATCACTCATGCACCCTTTCACCTCATTATGACTGTAGCTATAGAAGGTCACCAGTATACGGTGGTTCTTTTCATGATTCATTTTATGCTAGTAGGTATATGTGATGGTATCATGAACAAGAATTTTCACTGTTGCATCAGTTAGATTTTGTTGCAAGTGTCTTCTACACAGCCCATGGCCGGCCCTAATATTTGAAAATTATAATTGCAAAGATTAGAGCTTGGAATATTAATAGCTTTATAACCTCCTTGATTAATACTTCGTATGATTGTATATGGGCCGCCTAATCTTGAAAGGCCTATATAAATTGAATGGTTGCAGAGGTACTGTATCTGTTGTGCATGATGTGACAGGTGAGCTCCTTTCATCTCTGTGTCTCTCATCTTTTAGTACATCCAACTTATATTAGTGAGTGTTTTTGCAGAGTTTAAGGCTGGAGTGGGAACAGATGCAATATGCAAAACAACAACGAAGTATGAGATTGTTGCAACATCCTAGGTCTAATAGGTTTAGTTAAAAAAAGTAGTGTTATTTTAGTTCATGTCATGACAATTGGGTGTGTCTTGAACCTGGTTTGGATGGTGCTGCACTATATATAGCCTGTCAAAAGGGGGCATTTGGACTCCATTTTTGCGCCGGCTTGCTCTATTCGGCTTAATGAAACTTGGAGGTCTATTTCATACTTATTATTAATCCTTATACTATATTTGTGTGTTTATTTCCCCCCTAACATTACTAGTTGAATTAGACAACTCTGAGAAGTTTTATATTTTTTTGTTTTGAGGTGTTACCATCACCTAAGATGGCCATGTTTCGCCGCTTACTGCGTGTTAGTCCACATGGTATACACAATCTCTGCTCTGCACCATATCAGCTACTGTCTGCGCTTGTGGTTCTTAATGCGTTTGAATGACAATTAAAACTGCAAAAGTTGATAAATCTGGTTTCATAGAGCTAAATGATACGCAACAAAGCTTCTGATGTTATAGTTTGAACCTTCACTTTTCTCTGCCTGCTGGTGGAAGAAGATTGGAGCTGTTTGTTACTTTCTATTTTGTTTCAGCCGCAGGGTGGTTAATTGCACCGTTGTGACTGTCGATATGATGCGTCTTATGTGAAACAATTAAAAGTGCATCTGCTTTGACTTGTGCAAAGGTTACCCGTCCAGCTTCAAAACTAGAGCTTTCAGTTACCATGAGTGATTGAAACCATTGAAAGAGTATATTCTTTGAGCGCTCTAGCAGAGGTCCTCATTCTTCCAGATTGGAGACTAGAACTACATTGACTGTGATTGAGCTTGATCATCCCCACGATGACTGGACAAAATACTGCCTAACAGAATGTTGAGTCTCTTCATTTGAGTAATAATAATTTTAAAAAGCTAGGCTAATGTAATCAGGTGACGGCTGAGTTTTAAATGTTAATATGACATCTTATCAAGGTGAGGTGCTAATAAATGTGGTCTAATTGTTCTACCTTTGCCCTTTATTTCTGGAGGGCTTTCTGGATTTTGAAAGGTGCCCAGCAGAGACTCTAATTATGGGTCGGTTTATAAATAAATTTTACCTAAATTTTAGTTGGTGATAGATGCTGATGGACGTGGGATATTTTTTAGTACACTGCAATTTGGACACAGGATTCCTTCCGTCACGGTTATGCTCCAACTTCACTTGGTATGCATCTAGCAACACATTATTTTTGGTAACAAAATAAAACTGTCGCAAACAATTGGTGATGCAATAAATTTGTTGTAAGAAATTGCATCGCTAAAAGTAAGATTTGTGCACGTCGGGAAAAATTAGAGGATAGGTGTGTTGATGGAAATGAGAATCTTAATGTGGGTTTCACGCAATTTGCGTTTGTGCACAGACCAAGCCAAATCAAATCAAGAGTTAATTTTTTACTGATAATTTTCGGTAGTGTTCATCTTATAATTAAATTGTCAATTATGTTCATATTTTAAATGTTGGTGTTCCATCCGTCTTAAGGAAGAGGAGGGAAGTAAAAAAGTCTGTTTTAAGATGAGAAATAGTGGAGTCGTTGAATGCATCAAAAGCAACTACTACAATGATTTGGTTTCAGGACAGTTTCATTGATGGTGGAAAAAGAAAGTCAACTCTCTTTGTTAAAGAGGACAGCTGCCAAAGAATTACTTTGTGTGAAGAACATCCTAATCCAGGTATAGCAGAGTTTAGAACTGGAAGACATGGAGAACAATATTGTGCTCAGTAAGATGGGCTAAAAGTCTTTGATATACTAAAAGAATCTCTAAAAATCCCTTGCAAAAACATACACTATTATCTTCACTTGTCAACCTCCCAAGTCCCATCCCCTGTTTTGCTTCGTGGGAAGAGGCTGAATCTTCATTTTAACGATTTTGATTGGAGAAAGGGAAGGGAAATAAAGATCTCCCAATTTTGTGCTGTTCAAATGACAACAGCAAAGCACAAGAACGCCTGCGAAACTCCAGCTAATATAAAGTAGCATAAATTCATGGTAATATTAAAGCATGCCATTGTGATCAGGTACAAAACTATCTCTAATATCAATCATAAGACAAGACAAAATTTCTAAACTCCCATTAGCCTTGCATCTCTCTAATTAAGACTCCCCTATTAGGGCATTGACACCTCAACTTATTGTATCATCCATTCTAAATACGGACACTTCATCAAGGACGTGTGTCAAGAACTCTACAACAGCTTACTCATTCTACCTAAAATGCTCCAAAAACCGCTCTCATATAGCTTTTGCCTCAATCACCTTCTTAGCGAAAGATGGCAAACAGAAAGCAGCCCCATGAATCTGGTGACAAGCAGATCATGAATGGAAAAACTCAAATAAATAACAGGAAAGTATGTGGAAGACTTAAGTAGAGACATCTGAAGAGAGAGAACATACCTCTGAGTTGTAGAATTTCAGGGGTCTGTTTGACTTGCTATCAGTTTTTTCATCTATTGGGTTGACTGGGTGCTTAAAATCAACTGGGGCTCCCTCAGTAGAACAAAGCATAAAACCAATAACCCCACTGTAAAAGTATCACGAGTTTATACATGTCTAGAAATAAATGCTAGATATTTGGAATTATCACCTAATATCAGAAACTGAAGCAGTGTAATCCAACTTTCTTATAAAAAAATTTAACAATCTTCCTAGTATTGCTCCATGCTATCATGCTCCCATAAGCAAATATCAGAGTTTATACTAGCAGAGAGAGAGATGAGTGCAGACCTTGGGTATGTAGGAACTGTAGTCCATGCATAGTTCACAGAGCCTTTGAATAGTTGGCGGCAATTTGCAACAATATCTTCAATGATGTGCATGTGAAGCCATATACTTTCAGCCTGGGTACACATAACCCCACCAGGATGAAGAGCTTTCGCTACTGACTGAAAAAAGGGTTTTTCAAAAAGCTCTTGTGCTGGACCTGAGTATAAACCACAAGATGAGGAAACTGGTGCCAAACTTGCAAAATGACCTTTATATTTTTAAATTTTAATTTCCTAATTTATTTTCTCTTTGGGTTTTTGTGTGTGCATATATATATATACATATATATATATATTTATGTATATGAATGTGTGTGTGTATATATATATTGGTGTGGTTGTGGAGGGATAGCAATGACCCTTATCATAAAACTACCTATAGGATCAGAAGAGTCCACTATAACTGCATCATAAGTTCCTTCAGGAACAGCCTTCAAAAATGCAACTCCTGCAGGTTTGAAGAAGACCAAAGAGACATTACTTACAAAGGTACAAAGGAAAGGAAATCAAAGCAGAGTATGCTGGATATACCATCACCAATATGGAGCTTTACACGTGGATCCTCGTATCCAACAGCTACTTCAGGAAAAAATTGTTTAGAAACCTGAAAAGGCAGAAATTCAGATATAATATCAAGATTACTTTGAAACTCATTGAGACCATTGGTAAATAAATCAAATCGCTGTCGAGTCCACATCAAAGAATGTTTTTTGTCAGTAATCCTCCACAATCTGCTCTACAGGAAGCAGCAGTCCCAAATATATTTTAGGAGTATTAGACTACTCCTTTGTAAATTTTTACCCTCTGGTTTTCACAGGAAATGAATAGCATTTGCCAGAAGCCAAACACAAATGATAGTTCAAGAAGCCTGTTTATGACTCACATCAACTACCATCCTATCGATCTCACAGATATCGATCTGATCAACAGAAGAATGGCGAGACACCTCACGCAAGACACCGCCATCTCCTCCTCCAATAACCAAAATCTGAAGAAAAGAAGATATATTAGTATGCATGAAAATAATATACTTCACAAGAGGAAAAAAAATGGTAAGCTGTAATTACAAATAATGTGTACTCTAGTTCTTTGTAATATTTCGACGTAATATGAACAATAGCACATCAGTTCATGTGAACATCGACACTAGTTTTGAGAGGGAGTTTAGAATCAAGACCTTCTTCGGATTTGGAATTGAACAAAGTGGCAGATGGGTAATCATTTCTTGATATGCACATTCATCTCTCTCCGTAAGTTGAATAACTCCATCTAAAACAAGAACCTTTCCATATGTTGAAGACTGCAGTAGAAAGATTCAACATAAGAATACTCGGCAACACAAATATAGTAGCCAAATTGGTGTATAAGTTATTGGCACTACCTCCATCTGCAATGACTTTTTTGACGCAAGTAGACATGATTTTTCTAGATAATTAGTTCTAATGATAACTTGTAACGGTTGAAAAAATCAATGGAAAAATAATGTCCAAGTGTGTCCTAACTCCTATGCAAAAACAAGAAAGTAGGATTCTTGTGTTTTTTTTTGGATGGAGGCCGAATTACATTTGTGTGATTCGCAGAGCAATTGATACCTGAAAGACCATAACATTCTGGTAGTCAGACTTCCCCTGAAACAAGATCTTCTCCACCTTCAACGAGTGTGCTTCCCCTGTAAAAAGGTTCATAAGACATCACTAATCAGACATGAAACTTTCATCTATGATGTGTTAAGAGCCATGTAATAAAAGTCACTTCAGATATAAAATGAAAAAAAGAAGCTAAATTATGCTAGGCTGGAGAAAAGAGAAAGAAAAGGAAAGTTAATTTAATAGGTTGGACTATTCACTATTTCATACACAACTCATGCCTGCTATGTTTAAACAACAGTAGCCCCTCCACTAGTATCCAATTCAAGGACTGTCATGTGATGCAGATGGGGAGAATGAACAACCTATTCACTATACGAAGGAGGATGTGGAAAGGAGGAGGAGGAGGGTTGTTACACATACTTGTTAATCCATTCAAGAACGCATGCATACAAACATATTTATATAGAGATACAGATATAGGCATAACTGTCCACAGTTATGTAGCCGAAGAAAAAATGGACTACATACTATGTCCGTCCATTATTAAGTGACCCTAGCCAACTGGCACATATTTAAGAGAGGGCAAGTCAATAAGGCTACAAAATTCTAATCTTTAAGCTGGCTCTAATGGACCAATAAAACCAAACTTAATTGCTGAAACAATAAATAGATCAAAGTTGATTGGTTGTTAAAAGGTTCTAGGACTCAATCCAGAATCAATACTAGTTCAGAAACACAAACTATGGCCTTCTTTTTGTTTTGTATAATCTATAACCCTTATTTTCAGATAGTCAAGAAATAAATATTCTAATTTCTAGGTAATTAAGGAACCAAATTCAGATAGTAAATGTTCTGCTTTGCTCTGTTTCTGGCAAAAACCATATATGAAAGAAAATCAAAAAACACAAAAATGACTAAGCCAAATTGACTGGCTGATTCATATTTTTGTGAAATTAAAATTCAAGCTTCTGACTCCAAAATCTTTCAAGAATTTTCCGTGCATAAACAAACAAACAAATTAAAAAACACTTTTCTATGAATCTCTTAGCCAAACAGAAAATAAGATACCTGGTAACAAAAATGAGGAGACCCATAATTCAAAGAAAAACAAATAACAGTCAGAGACAATCAACCATATCATATAAATATGTATGCATATACACTGCCACCACCTACAATTCTCTCAGAGACAGAAAGGTGAACTACGGAAAAACTCATCCGGGGATACATAAAGACACTGTTTACTTTTCTTTATAAAAATAAAGGACCATCATTTTCAAACAGTAGCCATGATTTCAATGAATGAATGCGCAGAAAAAAAGAAAAAAGAAAAAAGAAAAAGGGGTTCAATAAGTAGGGAAACCCACCAGGCCACATTGGGCTAATTTCAGAAAACCACCCAGGTATAACAGCTGAGATGTTGTATCCAGAATCTTTATTGCTATTGGCATCCTCAATTTCAACAGAAACACCACCACCACAGTTATCTTCCCCTCCTCTCGCCCTCTTGACGGGAAAATCAATGGGAACTGCAGAAATACCGTTCTCCTCCGCCATTTATAAGAAAATGATATGACCTCTCCCCTCACTTAAGCAACCTAAAAAAGGACAGAGAGAAGATACTGCTTGTGAGGGCCGCTGAAGAGAGACCTCACAATCTCACTCTCTCTCCCTCTCTCTATTAAAAAATTAGAGAGAAATATAAAAAGTACAGAGAGAAAATGATGGGTATCCTATTCCATTGACTGACGCACAGAGAATTTGCTTTCTTCTTTTGTTTTGTGAAATTTATGAGGCACTCACTATTTTGTAAATGTAACAACAAAGGTATGGAAGATATGATTATTTATTTTCTACTTTTCTTAATTTAGTTTTGGACATTTTATTTATATGCTGCCAGTAAGTATAGCAATACCTGAGGGGATGGGAAAAAGGTTGTACAGTACTATATAAAAATGATAAGGCACTCGATTAGGGTTTGCTTGGGTTTCTCACATTATTGTCGATAAGCAGTAAAATCTATGATGGATCCTGATTTTTAGGGATTGGGATCCTTTCTAAATAAAATAAAGAGTTTATTACTACCTCCGTTCTTAAAAAATTGTCTTTTAAAGTTTTGACACATAGATTAAGAAAGTATTATTTATCAAGTAAAATTTGTTTGAAATTTCATCACTACCCTTCTATGGGAAGTTAAAAACTATTATAAAAGAGAGAATTTATTGGGACAATGATAAAAGGTAGGGATAATATAGGAAAATAAATAATCTATTCTCCTCGAAAGTTGTAAATAATAAACTTTTTGAAACAAATTTTTTCATTACCAAAAGTTTACTTTAAAGTTTTAACATCTACTTGTTAAATATATTGGTCTATTAAAATGTGTTTGGACTGGTGGTATAACGGAGGAGCAATACTTCAGATTGATTTGGTGGGATTGAAATCTCTTTTCTCCATAGATATTTACTAGGTATTCAAGTTTAAAGCACTCGGTCTTGTTTAATTGTGCTTTATACATCGTGTCACATGGATAGCTTCTGATTAAGGATTTAATTCCTTACTAGGTAAGCCATTATCTCGGTCAGCTTTTGTCTAAGAAACAATTTAGCATTTTTGACCTTGACAAACAGGCTATTTACCCAATCCACAATATGATTGCATCTCTTATGAGAAGTATAGATCTTGGGGCTTTTGCCATGCATCAGAATGTGCAGCTCATAGCAACTCTACAATATATGTTTTCAAATTGAATTTGTTTGGTATTTTATTCTGTATCGAAGCTCTGGCTATATATTCTTTATGATATCTATTTTCCATGCTTCAATATTCATGAATCTAATATGACAGTCTTCTATGCTTGATTGCCTAAACTTATATCTTTCAATGTTTCTGTCCAGTGTTGACCATACTTGTCAACCAGAGCAATGGCAGTTCTTTTGATTCTTCATACCAACTTCTCCACATGTTTTATTTTGTTTAGGGAAGAAGTCTCACTTGAGCAGAGGCATTTTCCAGTACAGCGCAGCTGCTGCCATCGAGGAGCCGATCGAGTCACCTGTTGATGTAAATTATTCTCAACTACTTATCAATGGACAATTTGTTGACGCAGTATCAGGTGACCTTTCTGTACAATGTTTATGGAAATAAAAAAAGCTTAAGCAATGACTGTGCTGGCACCATCTGTTTGACGTAGTGGAACTCATGCTTGAAGGTTGATCTGGATACAGGGAAAACTTTTCCAACTTTGGACCCCAGGACAGGGGATGTGATTGCTCAAGTTGCTGAAGGTGACGCAGAAGATATCAACCGAGCAGTAGTTGCCGCTCGAAAGACTTTTGATGAAGGACCATGGCCAAAATTGACTGCTTATGTAATGCTCACCGGTATTCCTGTTCTCTGGACTACAGTCTACATATAGAAAATAATTGGGGTATCTTTCATTTGATATATTATGCAGGAAAGGTCAAGAATAATGTTGAGGTTTGCAGATTTGCTGGAAAAGCATAATGATGAGATTGCTGCACTTGAGACATGGGATAATGGCAAACCATTTGAGCAGTCTAAAACTACTGAAGAACCGATGCTCACACGTTTATTTCGATATTATGCAGGTAGTCAACTACTCAAGGGTGAAATACAGAATTAAAATAAACGTGAAAATTTTCTAGTATTCAATTTATTTTAAAAATATTATTGATTTTATGTAAATTTGATCGATCCTTTTTATATATATGCAGGTTGGGCTGATAAAATCTACGGTCTCACTGTTCCTGCGGATGGGGCATATCATGTGCAAACTCTGCACGAACCAATTGGTGTTGCTGGCCAGATTATTCCATGGAACTTTCCTCTTCTCATGTATGCCTGGAAGGTTGGGCCTGCATTAGCATGTGGTAACACTGTTGTTCTGAAGACGGCAGAGCAGACACCATTGTCTGCTCTTTATGTATCAAAGCTATTCCATGAGGTAGTGTATAATAAATTATTCTTCTTCTTCTTGTTATTATTATTATTATGTTTACTTACTTTGTAATTACCAATTATATTCTTCCTAGTTTCCATTTTTAATATAGAATGATTTATCTTACTATATTAGAATTGTTGTAGGGATGTCGATTGGTGATTCTGATAAACTAATATTAAGTCTGCTCAAAATTTAAGCTTAGATATATAACTGAATATCTGGAACACAGGGCATAAAGTTTATCTTATGGGGACTATAATAATATGGAGTATACTTGGCCTCCAGTGTAAGCATAAACATCTAAAGAACACACACATTAGATTTAATTTCACAATTTTGAATTTACAAGAGTGTAGTTCAGAACATGATCCTAGATTTCTATTGAGGACTACTATGTTGGCTACATCCTCCATAGTCATGCTGAATTCTTTTTCGAATGGATTATCAGTATTTTAATCATATTAGTTTTTTTTTTGGACAGGCTGGGCTTCCTTCAGGAGCTTTGAATGTCGTTTCTGGCTTTGGTCCAACTGCTGGTGCTGCTCTATGCAGCCATATGGATGTGGATAAGGTAACCTGCATCTGTAAATATTATATACTTCAGTCATTAATGTTTTTTTCCTAGTTAAGTACTGTGATGATATTATATATAACTTTTTCATGCAATAACATCGTTGTGCCATGGCTAATTAAGATATATTCACATTGTTGTTTCTACTAAATGGAAAAATGATTGCATATCCATAATCAGTGATTGGATATCACGGAAATGTCATTTTAACATCACTGTTGCATATTAAGATCATGGAAGCTGTAACTTGCGCACTGTTGTGCCTATATGGTATCTGTGAGAATATTGCTCGTCACAGGTTGTACAGATTAGTACACTGGACATGTGAAGGGTTTTTTGACAAAAGAACATACTCTAAACACTTATCGTATTATTTTGCAGCTTGCTTTTACTGGATCCGCTGAAACCGAAAAAATGGTACTTGAATTGGCTGCTAAAAGCAATCTTAAGCCAGTCACTTTGGAACTTGGGGGAAAATCACCTTTCATTATATGCGAGGATGCTGATGTTGATGAAGCAGTCGAAGCAGCTCACTTTGCTCTATTCTTTAACCAGGTATGTTCAGTTGATAGTTTCTTCATTGTGGTAGGTCATGGATATAAAGTTCATAGTTCAATATTGCCATACAATTTGGAGGGGCAATGCTGCTGTGCTGGCTCTCGTACATTTGTTCACGAGCGTGTATATGATGAATTCGTAGAGAAGTCGAAGGCACGTGCTATGAAACGTTTTGTTGGTGATCCATTCAAGGAGGGAGTTGAACAAGGTCCTCAGGTATATTGGCTCAAAATTATTTTTTTAATATTTGATTTAGGTTAGTTTGACAATAACTTTCCCTTGCATCTGCTATTATTTTAGATAGCCAGAACCAGAATCCGTTATATTTCATTTATCTCTGCACACAAGTATTTTCCATCATATGCACTACAACTAATCATATGATAGTGTCAATTCTTCGGAAAAGCTAAAAAGAAAAGGAAAAATAACTTTTGATTATGTTATACACAAACAGAAATGATATTCTACCACTTTTTCGTAGAAAGATATCTTATATATCAGATTGATTGATCTGTTCTTGAGATACTTAATGTAGCTTCTTGGACAAACAGATTGACTCGGAGCAATTTAAAAAGATCCTGAAGTACATACAATCTGGAATAGACAGTGGGGCTACCCTTGAAAGTGGTGGTGATAGACTTGGGAGCAAGGCCTACTATATTAAACCCACTGTTTTCTCTAATGTTAAGGTATTTCTCTTTACAGCTACCAAGTGTGTGGATTACCTTTTTTCTGTGAAAGTAAATATTTAACCACATCTTTGTGCAACTTTTTTCAGGACAATATGATGATTGCAACTGATGAGATCTTTGGGCCAGTGCAGTCCATATTAAAATTTAAGTGAGTGCTGGAACATTTATTTGCCATCTATTATAAGAGATTTCTTTTCCTTCATCTGTAACAATGTATTTTCTGATTTAGGAATCTGGACGAAGTGATACAAAGGGCAAATGCCACTCGATATGGACTGGCTGCGGGTGTCTATACCAGGAACATTGATACTGCCAACACTTTGATGCAAGCATTGAGAGCTGGGACTGTGTGGATTAATTGCTTTGATACATTTGATGCTGCAATTCCTTTCGGTGGGTACAAAATGAGTGGACAGGGCAGAGAAAAGGGAGAATATAGTCTGAAGAACTACTTGCAAGTGAAGGCTGTTGTTACTCCATTGAAGAATCCGGCATGGCTGTAGATATGCTCTTTAAGTTCATCTCTGTTGAGAAATTCGTTTTGCTCGATTATGATTGCGTCTACAACAAACTATTATTTCACCATTTGGCGAATCAAGTTTGTCGTGTTGTTGCGCCAATATAGCAATCCTACAGAAAAAGCTAACTAATGTTGATAATGATGACGAAAGTTTTCTTTTTTTAAGACACTGCAACAAAAAGGCTGTAGTATCTTTTATTGGAAACTATTTGTAAATGATGTTGCAATCTGTGTTATATTTTTGACTGGAAGTCAGAAGTGTTATGGAAGTGAAATTTTTGTTACTGTAAAGCAGACACACGTATTGGATGATAAACAAGTTTGTTGCTCTGGTTGGAATTAAACAAACAGCTGTATGGCCATTTATGTTAGCTGTTATAAGATGGGAATCTTGATTTGCAGTTGCTGACCATCTAAAGCAGAAAATTCAGTATGCAGCTAATTAAATGTATATAGGTGTCTCTCATAAGCTTGTCTTTGCTGATATAATCTTCTTAACAATCATATTGGAACTGTGTTTCATATTGGTGCATCTCAGTTTAATTATGGGGTCATATATGACCTCTGATAATTTGCTACTAGTAGAAATGGATATTGATTAATATTCCGAAATAAATTCTTTTATATAATAAAGCTGTTACATACACAGAATTGAAGATATGGTTATACACTATGATATTTCAATGTTTTATCATGTTTTGCATCTCTATCTTGGTTTAAGAAACAAAGAGTGTAAGCTAATTACTTAGCATTGCACTCTGGTGGTAGGACCTTATATCTTGATGTATCTTTGCAGTACGAGTAAAACATGTGCTTCCTTCTTGCCCAATCCAGCGCGGTTATCTGGTTTTTTGATAACTTGACAAACTCTTCTCCCTCGACAGGGTCCAAGGTTGAAAGGCCACTCCTGGAACATGTAGGATCAGTGGAGTCCATTTTCTGTTTTATGCAGCCTCCCATTTCAAGTTGTCCAAGTGAGGCAACAAATGGCGCATAATTGTAATTGACCGCGTATTTTCCTCCATGTGTAGCCCACTCTGATCCATCCCATATAGTTGCGTAGACTGACATGGGCTTTGATGGATAAGCAGAAGATATGGCATCATTGTGAACAACCTCTCTTACGGGCACATTATCTACTAAGAACCTGCAATGCAATAATCCATTGGCAACTTCAGAATCATACATATATATATATGGCAATGGCAATATTGGCAGAGGCAGGGAGATTAATTAGTTTTCTTACACCGTGTGATGATTGTTCCAAAGGATGCTATATTGATGGAATTGTGCTGTTGGATCGAACCAGAGGTAAAATTTCTCTTCTCTTCCTGTTTTGACACTTCCATTTCCATATATATTTGTTTGCAGCACCCAATCTCTTCTTTTCTCATGACCAAGTAATTCAAAGTCAATTTCATCATGGTTATGAGGAAACATATCTGCATTAGACAACTGAACATGGGAGAAATTAAATTTAAAACCATTGACATCTACATGTTTGTTCAATGTTGAGTCAATCAAGCACATTATCTCTCCATACTTGATGAAAACGCATATTCACCAAATTGTATTGGTCGGTCAATATATTTTCTCATACATGTGAACATAATACATTTTTAACTATAACACAATATTGCCTAGACATGAACTAATAAATAATAATACTCTCTCTCTCTCTCTATTGTTATCAAATAAAAACTTACATAAAAGGCTACTACAACTCCTGATGTAAAACTGGCAGGCAGCTTTATGGCGGCACTGAAAAAACCATAATAGTATCTGTTCTTCGAGACCAACCCAGATCCTGCAAATGAATCCGATGAAACTTTAGTTATAAGATAAAAACATGTTGAAGGGTGGTGTGTTGGTTGTTGTTTTTTTTGAAAGGTATTAATTACCTGTGGATTTATCTAAAATGATATTAACGTTGGTCCCGTTATTGAGCTGACGGATATTAGTGCCTCCAAAGAAGTTAGAGAAGGCCTGATCGA
Organism: Panax notoginseng; assembly: GCA_016801055.1. Lineage (NCBI taxonomy): Eukaryota > Viridiplantae > Streptophyta > Magnoliopsida > Apiales > Araliaceae > Panax > Panax notoginseng. The sequence continues at coordinate 6,504,567 of CM029022.1, read as the reverse complement.
CGGACAGATGAACAAATCTGTCTGTTAATTGCTCAACAATTGGTGGTTTATAAACTGGACCTCGCGAGGAAACTGCAAATATAATGCTGAAGATTAGGAGATTTAATAAGAGTAATTTGTCTTGCAGAAAACCCATACTAACTAGAAAGAGAGTATGAAAGGTGTAAAATTGAGGTATTTATTTGGATTGGAATGGGATGGGAATTCCTTACATCTTTTTGCTTAGTTGTTGCAAGCTGGCTGCATCTTCAAAGAATCCCAGTAAAATCGTACTGCTCATGTTTATGTCATAACAAAGATTAATGATTTGAAATTCATGTGAGATGAATAGGACACGTTAGGAGAAAAAAGCACTCTTGTCCTGTATATTCAAGTGGAGGTTGATGGAGTAGGTATTATGTGATTTTAAGGTTGATGGGTCCTTGCTGCAATACAGCTGCAAGATTCTTTGAATATATATATAGATAATAGATAGGTAGGTAGGTATGTATGTGCGCGCCAAACTGTGAACATTAATTTGCGAGGTAGCGCATGCCCCATGCATTATTTTGGTTGGTTGTCTGGTGTATTCATCATGTCAAGGATTGATTGATATAAATGCAAAATGCAACATTGTACAGTTGGGTGCCAGCGCTCTGCTCTCTTGTTGGATCACTGCTGTCCCTATTTGAACCAAACAACTCTTGTTCATTTGTTAAGATTTAGGTCCGTAGTTGTTATCGTCACGGGTGTGAAACTTTAATTTTATAATTGACTAAAATATAGTAGTTTGTATCTTAACATTTACATTCAAATATTTAAAATGTATTCAAAAACACCCCAAGTGGGTTCCTTCCGCGAAATAAAATGTATCTTCCGATTCTTTTTACCTTTCAAAATGCACCCCACAGTTGTTTTCGTTAAACCAAATGCACTACTACTATTTTAAGTGCCAGTTGTATTTTCTAAGCAAAAATAATTAAAACGCATTTAAATACGTTTTAAATATTAAAATATAAATCTCAATAGCCTTAAAAATTTTGGTTTCAAACTGTATTTTGAACAAATACACACACATAACTTTCCTTCAATTGGAACAACTAAGAATCAAGTACTATACAATCTGAGACTATAAAATTTAATGAGTTCCAAGAAGTTTTATGACATGATTAGTTTATCGGCCCAAATCTCTCCAAATTCAGGCCTACCACTATTACTCCTACTAACTATTGGACTGCTCTTGGGCCTATTTGAGCCTCTACTTTGTGTCTCTTCTTTTTCTCCTTTTTATGGTTTCTTATCTAGGCCCTTTTCTAGGGCGGCTCAATCAAAAGGTTAGGATCCAAAGCAGAAAATTATTATCAACTAAAAAAGAAAAGTATTGTGCTAATAACTTTTATAAACATTTTATACATATAATATTTATTCACATGTGAAATTTAGTATACACATCTTATTATTTTCATTCAAATTTCAGTTATATTATTATTTATCTTTTAATATAAATTTTAAATTTAATCCTTTAAAAAATTATGAATTTTCTATTTCATTATTGCTAACTACGCAAGCAATTGAATCTTTAAGATGAGTAATACTGCGATAACAAAATATAACAACAACAAAATTAGATACAAAATATTATTGCTTTGAGATTATCTTAACAAAGACTTTGAGGACAACTAAGATAATATTAGCACAAAAGAAAAAAAAGGAAAATTAAGATAATATACAAATTAATTTTATTATATTAGTGAGTAGAGAATATTCAAAAAAATTCATTTACAGTTATTACTCTTTTGACTTAATAAGAAAAATATTGATTGTAATAAGAATAATAGTATTTTAGTGGCAAACGATTGGTTACAAAAGATAAATAAAAAATAACGTGACTGTTTGTAGTTGGTTGTTATTATTAAATCCACTCATGTATAGTAGATTATCAATTAATTATACTTTGTCACAAATCACAATATTTTATAAATTAATTTTTATAAAATAAAATTGTCACCATAGCAATACTCTAATAAGTGTCCCCTCTTGATTTTGGAAAGTATTTCTCCATGGAGGTATTTAGGTAAAGTGCCCCTTAAAAAATAGGAAAAAAAAAGTGTTAGTAACTTTAAAATTTTGATTATTTTTTTTATGATATTTCTGTTCTAAAATATAAGATTATTATTGAGTTTTCAAGTTAGTTTGATATATTCTTAAAATCAAAATATATAAATTGAATTAATTTTAGTCAATAAAATGATAAATATTACAAATTATCTAATATTAAGTATTATTAATTATAAGATTTGTTATGTTATAATTTTCAATGAATCTCATCAATTTGAAATTTGAAAATGTCTAAATTTAACTTTTAAAAGTCAAATTTGGTCTTATAAATTAGAATGAAGTATTTTTAAAAAAAAAATATACTTGATGAATTTTATTATTCTCTATATTTCACAATAAAAAGGTTTCATTTGTGATTCCCGAAAAAAATAATCTTTTTTATTGTTATAGTAGTACAAAATGACATAATATATTTAAGTTTGTTATCATAATTTTATTAAAGGTCACTACGATTAAACTAACAACTCAATATATTTAATAGTAGATATGAAATAAAAACACCTCATTAGTATTTGTATATAATGAGTCTTCTTTTATATAATAAAGAGTAATTTTATCATTTATTATTAATATTATTATTTAATTATAAATGAGTCCCCCTCGATAAAATTTCTGTGTCGGACTATCTTTACCAAAACCGGCCGCGCCAAATACTACATAATTTTTTTTAAAAAAAATATACTACTACTACTAATATTTGGAGTACGCTTTAAATAAATAAGCATCATTTATGTAGAAATTATTAATTCACGTTTGCATGTCGGCTACGTCCCTTCACGTACCCATCCCAAACCACGAGGCAGGAGCAGTTCACATAGTTATCGTTGAACGTGTCGTCCTCCCATTCGCTCTCGTAACTTCCTATGAAGCCGCCATTTTCAAATCCCATATCTCCACACGGTTTCCTTCCACGTGGTTCACTGCTCAACCGTGGGATCTAACTCTCACTAATCATCGTATCATATTCTGACACGCGTTCCTTATCAACAACCAGTATATATAGCTAACTGCCATATCTAAGCCTCAAAACAATTCTCAAATCTTCTTCTCTTTTTGTTTCTTTTTAAAGTCTACTACTCTATTCTTTCTTTCTTTCTTGTTCTTCTTCAAAATCAATGATAAACAACTCCGATGATTTTACTCGCCGGATTTTGAAATATCCGGCCATTCGTTCTTGCGAGTCGGTTGATCCGGCAACCCTTCTCTCTTCTTTGATCAATCATACACATACAATATGTAATTACAAGTCTTTTTTCTTTTCTAGTAACAAGAGAAACTCGAAAAAATCGACTCGTCTAATCGGAAATCTTCTACTTTTTCTTGAAGAAATCCGAAATCGGCAATCAAAACTTTCGGATTCGGTTGTTCTGAGCTTATCGGAGCTCCATTTCATCTTTCAAAAAGTCGAGTTCTTGTTGGAGGACTGTGCACGTGATGATGCTCAGCTTTGGATGTTAATGAAATCTGAGCAAGTCTCAAATCAGCTACGCATGCTGATAAGAGCAATTGGTGTGGGTTTAGATGTCCTACAATTGGATTCAATTGATGTCTCGATTGAAGTGAAAGAATTGGTTGAATTGGTTAAGAGGCAAGCACTGAAAGCAAACATTGAGCTTGAAAAAGATGATAAAAGAGCTTCCAGTAAAGTTCTTTTGATTGTGAGTTGTTTTGAAGATGGAATTGTTCCAGATTCAAGTGATCTCAAATGGGTTCTTGGGTATTTGGGGATTCAGAGCTGGAGCCAGTGTAATCAAGAAATCAATTTCTTGGATGCTGAAATTGGGTTGGAGAGTTTGACTAATGAGAAGAAAGATTTGGGACTTCTCAGTAGTCTAATGGGGCTCATGACTTATTTTCGTTGTGTTCATTTCAATTTTGTAGACACCTGCATAGCCACTAGACAATCTGATACTTTTGGCAGCAGTGAGGTGATTAGCTGCCTAAATTCGGATGATTTTCGGTGTCCCATTTCTCTAGAGGTTATGCTTGATCCGGTGACTATAGCCACAGGGCATACTTATGATCGATCATCCATTCAAAAATGGTTCAAGGCTGGAAATCCCACCTGTCCCAAGACGGGTGAGAAGCTAACTTGCACGAATTTAGTTACCAATTTGGCTATGAAGCAACTTATTAAGCAATATTGTTTGGAAACTGGCATCCCATTTGCTGAAACGGGTATGAAAATTCGGGACAGAAAAACAAAGCCAGTTGTTGCAGGCAGTGTAGCAGCTGAGGGGGGAATGAAAATGCTTGCCAATTTTCTCGTTGGATGGCTTGTAACTGGCAGTGGTGAAGAGCAGAACAAAGCTGCTTATGAGATCCGCTTGCTCACTAAAACAAGCATTTTTAATAGGTCATGTTTGGTTGAAGCTGGTGTGATCCCAAATTTATTGAATCTTCTTTGCTCAAAAGATTCAGCAAGGCAAGATAATGCGATGGCAGCCATATTGAATCTCTCAAAGTATTCTAAAAGTAAGAGAATACTTGTAGAGAATGGGTGCTTGGAATTAGTTCTTGATGTTTTACAGAAGGGCTTAAAACTGGAAGCCCGACAGCACGCAGCTGGTACGCTGTTTTACCTTGCTTCTGTGGAGGAATACCGCATAATGATTGGTGAAATTCCTTGGGCAATATCAGCTCTAATGGAGCTAATCGTGGAGGGGACAGATCGTGCCAAGAAGAATGCATTGGTCACGATTTTTGGGCTACTTATGTACCCTGACAACCATTGGAGGGTACTTTCAGCTGGAGTAGTCCCTTTATTGGTTAATCTTTTGGGATCTCTCCGAAGGGAAGAACTCATAACAGATTGCCTCGCGGTTTTAGCAATTCTAGCAGAGAAGCTTGATGGAGCAATGGCGATTCTACGTTCCAAGGCGTTACATATAATTGTGGAAGTTTTTGGTTATTCCACTACAAGGCCAGTAAAAGAATACTGTGTTTCTTTGTTGCTGGCTTTGTGCAACAATGGTGGGGCAGATGTGGTTTTAGTTTTAGTAAAGAACCCATCTCTCATGGGGCCATTGTATTCTCTACTAGCTGATGGATCCTGTCGAGCAAGTAGAAAGGCCAGTTCACTCATTAGAATTCTACATGAGTTTAATGAGAAGAGCTCTTCTGGCTTGATGACTCCAGCTCTTCCACGTGAACGTTTCATCCATGTTCGGTAAAACCTAAGGGTTTTTTTTTTTTTTTTTTTATCTTCCCAAGCATCTGTTATGTACAAACACTTTCCTGTGTAGAGATGCTTGGCCTGCCTTACTTTCAGTTTGATTTGGTACTGATATTAGCTCGGTTTTTTAAAGAGCTAATCACATTAACAGCTTCTGTTTTTTGAAAGAAGCTTTTTACACATGTATCATATGTATGATTATATATCTTTTCTCAAGCTAATGAAAATAACTAATTGTAATCAGATATATTAATTCTTGATATTAATGACATTAAACATATTTGCTTTAACCAAAATGAATTTACATTGGATAATCCTTTACATCAGTTGACACAATATTCTTGTGTAGGGAATATGGCTTCTCTGCACCTCACTAGGTTTGCAAGGCCTAAATTTCAATTAAGCTTTTGTTGTTGCTTATCCTCCAATACTAGATACACTGGAATCACAATAGATTTCTGTCATGGTGCTGCAAACACCATTAGTATATAGTTTTAAACCCAAAATCAGAAAGAAAGGAAAAAACTAATCTTTACAATATTTATTCCACATTGAGAGTGAACTGAGGCACAACGGACTTGTCTCTTGTCGAAATGTCTAGAACTTTTTCTAGTTTTCCAACCACTTGTTCCATAGAAGGCCGTTGTTGCTTAATCCCGGTGCATGTCAAAGCTAGCTTGAGTATGAGTTCAAAGGCTTCCTCCGGGAACTTCCCACCGAGTTTTGGATCTGCGAACTCTATAATATTTCCACCCCTGGTAAGCATTTTTGCCTTAAAGCGAAGAGATGCATATGCAGAAATTAGCTATGAACTGCAGCACATTGGACATTATCTGTCAAATTTATAGAAACTTAAATCTGATATAGACTTGTACTCACCATTTTGTCAAGTGGCATTGGTTTATTTGCATCCAGATTAATAACCCTTTGCCCTGAGATAAGTTGTAGAATTACTATTCCAAAACTGTAAACGTCACCTGAAGAATTAACACGGTGGTTCTTCCTGTACTCAGGATCCACATAACCAAATGTTCCTCTAACTTCTGAACTCACATAGGACTGACCCATAGCAATAACTTTGGATAATCCAAAATCAGAAAGTTTTCCTTGGAAATTAGCACAGAGAAGAATATTTGTTGGCTGTCAATGATAAAGGGGGAAAATAAGAAGATCAAACAATCGAGTTGAATAGAATTTGAAAATAGCAAGGAAATGTAGACTTAGTGGTGATATATATATATATATATATATATATATATATATATATATATATATATATATATATATATATATATAGCTACCTTGATATCACGGTGAACAATGCAGCCTTCAGGATATGTATGAAGAAACCATAGACCCCTAGCACAATCAATGGCAATCTCAAGTCTTTGAGTCCAAGATAAGGTCTTATCTTTACCTATTTTCCATCAAAAGTACCATTAAAATTCCAATGAAAAGAAAATAAGAAATTAAAGCTGAAGTTTGTAAAAGGAGATGGCAATGTACCAAATAGCCACTCTGAGAGGTTGCCTTTGTGGCAAAGCTCGTAAACAAGAAAGCATTCTTCTTTTCCCTCGCAATGACCTAGCAATGCTACGAGGTTTGGATGCCTAACATGTGATAAGCTTGTAACTTCCCGGACAAATGTTTCCATTTGTCCATCGTTGATTATGTGTTTAACTGCAACATGCTGACCGTTGGACAGTATGCCCTGATAAACCTTTCCTGGTAAAAGTAACAGCTTTACATTAAAATCCAACTACAAAAGAAAAAGGGTTGCTTCAACTTCCATGTTTCCTTCTGCATAATTTGTATTGTGTTAGTAGACTTGTATTTATCAGTAATTTCATAAATTGTGTGAGCACATTGATTTATACCATTCAATTTATTTGTTTCTCTTTATGTTTGAACATGAAATCCTAACCTTGTACTCATTCCTAAAACTTTTGAACTTCTCAGTAGACTCTCGTTTAGTCCATTTTTGTGTTCTTCCACTGTATATTGAGAAAGTTTCAAGCATCTTCTGATTAACACCATCTTTTCAGAAAATCAACATCATGTTGTGAATATTGATTAAGAAAGAATTATAAGCTAGCTCCAAGTGGTATAGTTCTCACCGGCTATCCCTTGACCAATGAAGTTTGATTCGTCGAGATTGTTTGTTGCAGAATAAACTTCCTTAACAGATATTGTATGACAGCTGGAGTCTTCGGATGCTGAACTTTTTGATGCTGTCAAGTAAAACAAGGCAGACAACGATTCACTACTGTAAAATCTATTGTAGATGTTACTAAAGATTGTCACCAAGTTGGCATACCAGCTTTTCCTTTTGAAACTTCTGCTTTCTTTGATTTTCTAGACAAAATCCAAGATGTTACAACTATTATTATTGTAATCCCCACTAAACCTCCAATTAGAATCCACAGACCTGCGATCATCGAGAAAAAATGAAATATTAAAGACTAAAACTGCAATGGAACTCTTCCAAACTAGAAACTAGAATAGGAAGGCATGGACTATATGATTGATCTAGATCAGGTTCACCTGGGCTAAATTTTTTTGGCTTTCCAGCCGCGCTTCCTTTATCAGCTGCTCAAGATATATATAAATGTTTAAAACCAAAGCAAAATGATATACAGTAATGTTTGAACATGAAAAAGGAAAACTCTGGGCAGAGGTGTATAATTGTGATGCAACTAATACTTTACCTAAAGAAAGGCTTCTGTCTCCAAGACACTTATAAACTGCTTGAATCCATTTCTCATCATCTATCTTTTGACTTGTTAATGAAACCAACACTGCAAACCTACACACATCAGTTTCAACCTTGAAAAAATTGTTTGCCAACATACTCATCATTTCCCACCTCCTAAAACAGGCAATGCAACCAATATTTGATTCACCCAAAACCTCGCAATCTTCACCAAGCTTCCTCAAATCATTTCCTAGATTATTCGCAACATCTGAAACAGAATAGTCAGAGCAGCCACCTTCTCCGCTGTTTAGCTTCTCAATGCCACAGCTCAAAACATTTTCATCCATTCCCTTCATAGAATTTAAGCATTCTTTTTGATCGGTTGAATTCAAGAATATTTTTCCAGTTTGGTTGGCGCGCTGCCCCAATGCATGTAAATATCCATCAAAACTTGATTCACAACAGTTGTTATTAATAAATCCATCCCAGTTTCCTCCTGTACATGTTGAGTTATTACCGGATGAAGAAGATTGAATATCAAGCACACAATTATTGACTGAAGTCTGAGAAAAGGCTAATCTAATGGCTGTGAAGAAAGAAAAACCAAGTATAACAGAGGCAAATGGTCTTTGATACTTTATTTGAAAGGAGGAGATAGAACTCAATAAGGATATAGCCATGGAAAGGAGATTAATATGAGAGATTTTTGGACCAAAGAGTAAAATGAAGTGGGGTTACTGCGATTTTGCAGTAGTTGACATAATTTGAGTAGAGATTATTGGAGAACTATATTCATCAAACTGGTTTTTGAAATGATCATAGGCTATTGCAAATTGGAATGACTAGATTACATGCAATATTAAGGGAAAGAATGCATGACTCTCGGTCACTAATATATTTCATCTATGTTAAGTTGAGATGAAGAAAAAAGAAGAGGCTATGATTTAGATTGGCATTCAAAAACATAAATTGCAAGAGATCAAGAAGAGAGAAATAATATATTAAAGTAAGGAAAGCTCAACACACAGAATTAAGGCAGATGGCTGGCTCTATTGAGTGTAAGTTTCTCGTAAGTGGAAAAGAAAAGTTATTTTGGCACCCTTTTGAAAGTTGATGTGGTAAACGACAACTGCCGGAGATGGCAAGTCAGAGGAATGAGAATTGGTTGATTTTTTCTGGTTATTCTATGCTCTTTTGGACAAACTACAAGCAGATATTAATTTATAAACCTATATTTAATTTATTTGGTCTGTGTATATGGTCTTAGTAAGAAAATCAATTTACAAGGACTTGAAAAAACCTGTGATGGTGATATCTATAGAAGAAAAAAATAAATTATAATGATACATGCAACCATTACTCTCTCTCTCCCTCTCTCTCTCTCTCTCTATTCTCATTTTTTTTTATAATAATAATTATTACTACAACATTTGAGCTTGGATCAAGTGTTTTTAATGCATCAAACCTGATATATACCATCCTGCATTGTCCTACTGATTGGATTCATTTAGGCAACTCTTTTGCTTAGAATGGATTGTGTAATTGTGCATGTTATTTTAGGATTGGGGGGAGGACCGGTACTTAATGTACCGGTCATTTCTATGGTATTAATTTTGGACCTTTAGATATTTTAAAATAGATCTGATGGTTAAGATTAAACCCTCACTATTTTATCCCCTTTCTCATTCCAGTCTCACTCTCCTTTGCAATTACCAGAAATTCCCCTCGAATCCTCCCAATCTTCTACACTCACCAATGGCATTCACGTCTTTCATTGCCCGGTAACTCTCTCTCTCCTCCTCTTCTCGCTATCTCCCTTTATGTGTTCGATTTGAATCGATCGTGTTTTTTTTTTTTTGCCAATTTGGAGTCTTTATGGCATTATTAAGATAAATCCAACCATGAAGTCCAAGGAATGGAGTAAAATAAGGAGATCCAGTTTCTGTCAAGAAATTCCAGTGATTAGAATTGCAATATAATTGTGCAATGTATGACAGAACATTACAGGTAACCACATCACAAGCATTGCAGCTTCTGAGGATTCACAAGGAAAATTGAATCCACCCACTAGCAACACTTGAATGAGCAGAGGGGAAAAATGTATCCAATTGAAAAAGTTTTCCTTCAGGTATTCTAACCTTTCAAATAATAATAATAAATTTAAAAAAAATAAAGAAAAGAAAAAAGAGAGGAGCAAATACCAATTCTGGTTGTGGGTAGGCAAGAAATCGGAATGCAAAGGCCAAATTTCTGAGGGAAATCAGAAAATTCCAAAGGCCTCGATTGAATTGAAACGGCAGGGAAGCAGGTTTTGTTGGCTTTGGGATAGAGTCATGGTGCGGTGGCGAAGGAGAGTCTGGAATGAGAAAGGGAATAAAATATTGAAGATTTAATCTTAACCCTCAGATTTATTTTAAAATATCTAAAGGTCCAAAATTAATACCGTAGAAATGACCGGTACATTAAGTACCGGTCCTCCCCCCAATCCGTTATTTTAACCCTTCAAATAACGACGAGCATGGTTTAGTTTTTTTGTTTTGCTAGCTAGTATGCATGCCCCCGCATTTTCCCCCCTTATTTGATTATTTATTTTAATAAAAATATATTATATATAATATATAAAATTAATTAATAATTTATAATAACACAATATTAGATTATTATGCACTTAATTTTTTTAAGAATTATTATATATTCCTTTGTCACAAACCTTCATCAATATCATATACAATACTCTCATCATCCTTCCAAAATGGAAATTTATTATTGACTTTTTTAAAATTAATTTGAGATATTTTAAATTTAAATTTGATATGATATTACAACTATACAACAATAAACTTTTTATAATTAGTTATATTTTTTAGATAATTTACATATTAAAATTAAATAAATTTATATTAATTTTGAGTTTGAAAATGTCTAGATAAATTTTAAAAAGTCAATAATAATCTTGTTGTGTCCAAATGTCCAAATAAATGAGTAAATAAAATTAACTAACACTCTCATAATAACAAAATCTTATATATTACGCACTTTAAAGATTTAGAGAATCAATATATAAATTACTCAAAAAAAACTCTTGTTGGGAGAGATAATAAAAAAATTTAATATGATAAGTATACTTTAGTTTTTGAATAAAGTTTTTATAGTTTGTTTTCATATATAACTCAAAAAATAATATTCATTTTATTAGTCAACTTATGACCGACTAAAAAAACAGTTAACTTGACCAATTTTTTGTTGGAATTTGAGCCTAATTGTGTTCTATTCTATAAGTAGATTAAATTAAGTATTCCCTCTGTTCTTATATGTAGGTCGTTTTAGACTTTTTTTGTTATTTCTCATTATTTGTCGTTTGTGGTTATCTAGGAGAATTGATTACTATTTTTTCCAAATTACCCTTTATTATTCCACCTAATTTTTTGATCCATATTTATGAGATAAGTGAGTTGAAGAGTATTATAGACAATTGATAATATAATTAATATTTTTTAATTATTTCCTTAATTCTTGTGCACATCTCTAAAACGACCTATATTAAGGAACGAATGGAGTATTTAAAAGCTCAAATTCATGGAGTAATGAATAAAATATTAACTCCCAAATATCATACTTGAAAATGATAAAAGGTACTCCCTCCATTCCTAAATAAGTGATATTTTGAAAGAAAAATTTTGTTTCAAATTATCTGTCGTTTACAACTTTCAAGGAGAATAAATTATTTACTTTCCTATATCACCCTTACATTCTCTCATTGTCCCAATAAATTCTCACCCTTAGTATTAATAGTTTTCAACTTCCCATAAAGGGGTAGTGATGGAATTTCACACATATTTTAATTATTAAATGATAGTATTAAATGACTTTCTTAATCCATGTGCAAAAACCTTAAACAACACTTATTTAGGAATGGAGGGAGTAATAAATACATGTGAAAAAAATTAAGTCACACATAGATTAAGAATTAAATATTTTATATGTTTATATACAAGGAAAGTACTCTATGGTTTGGGCCTCAAGGGGCACACCACTTTTGTGGAAGGGAGAGGACCTAGCTAAGACTAGGTTCGACCCCACACGCACATCGTCATCTGATCGGCCTGGCTCGTGGCACGTGGGTCCTGTATATAATTTTTTAGACAAAATTTAATTAAATTTTTTAATTAAAATTTTATTTATTTAATTCTATTATCAAAACTATATCGTTTTGAAGCTATATTTATTATATTATCAAAACTGTGTCGTTTTGAGAAAACGGTATCTGTAAGGTTGAACGGGTGGCCCTAAACTACGTCGTTTTGTCGTACATTTTCTTCTACGTCTAAAACTACGTAATTTTGGTTCTGCTAACACTTAAGCTACGTCGTTTTAATAGACCGAATAGATGCGCCTATTCTGGAAATGGTCAAAACTACGTCGTTTTTGTGACAACCCCAAAACAGGTCCATTCCATCCAACCTATTCTGAGTCGCCAAATACATGGTACAGAAAATAACTACAACTTTATTACAACAATTGTCGTGCAAAATACAACAACACATATGTTGTGAGTTTGGATACAAATATATACCAAATGTTGTGACGCCCCCAAAATTAGGTATACATCACCCATCTTGGGTCGTCAGATACATAGTACAGAATACAAATACAACTTAATAATACAACTGTCGTGTACAATACGACAAAACATAAACTGTGAGTTTGAATACAAATATTATCTTCTAGAGAGTATTCATACTCAAAAGGAGTCCTCATTACATTTATTAACACACCATTACATAGAATAGTGAGGACTACTAACTAATACTATTCTTCGGACCATCACTCCGTTCCCCGACTTGCCCCAGCTACGTTCTCATTTCCTGAAGAGAACAGTGAAAGAAAGGGTGAGCTCAACTAGCCCAGTAAGAAATATTATGACTAAGATAATGCAGAATAAATTATCATTAGCCTTCAACAATGTTAAACTGATAAAATATAATAGACATCAAGTTTAACTGTAACGGGACAAGCAATCCATTAAAAGAGTCAAGTAGAAAATAAACTCTACTATCTTTTATGATTTAAAAAGTTTTTCAACACTGTGATCGCTGGGACTCAGCTTAATAAAATAATCCACATCATCGAATCACCCCTGCACTACGGCCAAGGATATTCGTATATTCATTAATGGTCATGATCATGCCAACAACTGTCCATCAATGCACTACGGGCCAATGAGGACTTTTACCACATCATTTGTAACATTACGGTCATGATTATACCGAATAATCCCTGGTCATAATCATACCAAGTCCATCTATGCACTACATGCCACAGATGACTTTCAACATTTTATAAACATGAGGATGATGACAATGATATAAGAATTCAATAAAACAAGTTCAAGAATTAATTTATCCAGGAATTAACAACGTCCAAATTGTCAACATGATACTGCATTGTGGAGTAAAATTCAAGAATGCTTAGAAGAATATTTTCTTGAAAAGATACTGGATGAAACGCAACTATCAAGGATATTCCACAAATTTCATGGAGTATAGAAGTCAAAACTTAACCAACTGAGTACAATAAAGAATGGAATAACAAAAGAAATCACCATGCATGCGATAGACCGCACAGACAGGTTATTCCAATAGAATAATAAATAATGGAACCAGGTCCGGCGTAAACGCACAGACAGGATATTCCGACAGAATAATAAATAATGGAACCAGGTCCGGTGTAAAACACACAGACAGGATATTCCAACAGAATAATAATAAAACGGAACCAGGTCCGGTGTAAAACACACAGACAGGATGTTCCAACAGAATAATAAACGGAACCAGGTCCGGTGTAAAACACACAGACAGGATGTTCCAACAGAATAATAGAAGAATGTCACCAAGTATAGGGTAGACCGCGTATACTGGTTATTCCAACAGAATAATAACGAATGGAATAACAGAAGTTCTCTTCATGAATATAAAAGAAATAATATTCCCTACCTTAAAAGAACTGGATATTGGAAAAGTGATGTAGCAGAATACTTTTATTCTCTCTCTCTTATTCTCTCTATACTTTCTCTCTCTATAGCTTGAATGAATTCGTGAAAAATAATGAAGCCCTAGGCCTCTATTTATAGAAAAACCGAGGGTGGCTCTTGGTCTTAACGAAGGGTCAAATGACTCTTGGTCTTAACGAATGGTCAAATGACTCTTGGTAATATTGAAGGGACAACTACTATTGACGAAAGTAATTACTATTGACCAAGGTAAATACTATTGACGAATGTACTTACTATTGACCAAGGTAAATACTATTGACGAAGGTAATTACTATTGACCAAGGTAAATACTATTGACGACGGTAATTACTATTGACGACGGTAATTACTATTGACGAAGGTAAATACTATTGACGAAGGTAATTACTATTGACCAAGGTAAATACTATTGACCAAGGTAAATACTATTGACGACGGTAATTACTATTGACGAAGAGACTCTTAGATGATGACATATGGCCCCCCATAAAATAACCAAACTTACCACAACGTCTCAATTATTGATTTAATAATATAACATATTATACAGATGATACAATGACAATAATTTAAGAGATATGATGCAGCAATTACTGTAGCAATAATTGAGTATAGCTGAGTGACTTCTCACGTAAGCATCAATAATCAATACCGTGTGCTACTATGCAACCACGCGTATTACTGTACTTTTACTACCGAGTAGTTCAACAGTTTTAACGGTTTTAACGGTAACACCTCAGCCGTTATTTTTATAGAAAGATAATTCTGTCGTTTTCTCAATCCGACAATAATTCCGTTGTGGGGTCCACCAATGATTGTGCCGTCGTACGAATATTCCTCGACAAAAAGAATATTCTCCGACCAAACGAATATTTTATAACAACTTGCTTACTTTGCAAAATTTATAAATATTACCCACAACTATAACATTATATCAAATTAACTCCATAATATTCAAAAATGATATTTATAGAAAATTCATCTTTATTTATAAAAATTGGGGTCTTACAACCTCCCCTTCTTATGAAATTTCGCCCTCGAAATTAGGGTACGTACCTGGTATGTCGAAGAGGTAAGGATACCTTGATTTCATTTCTGATTCTAACTCCCAAGTCATTTCCTCAACATCGTGGTTTCTCCACAAAACTTTGACTTGAGGTATAACCTTGGAGCGTAGAATATGTTCCTTCTTATCCAAGATTTGAACAGGAACTTCTTCATACGTCAAATCCTCCGCTATTTCGTCCGGTTCTAACTCAATAATGTGGTTCGGGTCTTCCACATATTTGCGTAACATGGATATGTGGAAAACGTTATGAACACGAGACATACTTGGCGGTAAAGCGAGTCTATAAGCCACAGTTCCTACTCGATCGAGGATTAAAAATGGACCGATGAATCGAGGATTTAGCTTTCCTCTCTTTCCAAATCTCGTAACTCCTTTCCATGGAGCAACACGTAAGAACACATGATCTCCTACATCAAATTCCACGTCCTTTCGATGAAGATCAGCATAACTCTTTTGTCGATCTTGTGAGGTTTTTATACGTTGTCGGATCGTTTGAATCTTTTCTGTAGTCATACGTACCAACTCCGGTCCCAACAACGTTGCTTCGCCCACCTCATCCCAGCATACTGGAGAACGACATTTTCTTCCATACAATGCTTCGAATGGAGCCATGCCAATACTTGCTTGATAACTGTTGTTGTAGGAAAACTCCACCAATGGTAAGAACTTGTCCCAACTTCCCTTGAAGTCAAAGACACAGAGTCTTAATAGATCTTCAAGAGTTTGAATAGTCCTCTCTGATTGTCCGTCCGTCTGAGGATGATATGCTGAACTAAATCGTAACTCCGTGCCCATAGCTTTTTGTAAACTAACCCAAAATCGTGAAGTGAATCTTGGGTCTCGATCAGAAACTATGGATACTGGCATACCATGCAGTCTTACAATCTCGTTTATGTACATACGAGCAAGACGTTCAAGTGTATAAGTTTCTCGTATCGGTAAGAAATGAGCAGACTTGGTCAATCTATCAACAATGACCCAAATCGCATCAATACCTTGAGAAACCCTAGGAAGACCGGTAACGAAATCCATGGTAATGTGCTCCCACTTCCATTCTGGAATTTCAAGTGGTTGCAATGGACCTTTTGGTACTTGATGCTCCGCTTTGACTCGTTGACAAGTTAGACACCTTGAGATAAACAACGCTATCTCTCTCTTCATATTGCTCCACCAAAATGTATGACGAAGATCATGATACATTTTGGTACTTCCAGGATGGATTGCAAACGGTGTGTTGTGCGCCTCCATCATGATTTCATACTTTAAATCAGGGTTGTTAGGAACACAAAGTCTGGAGTTGACTCGAAGTATTCCTTCTTCATCGATTCTTGCTTCCGGCATAACACCTTCTTGCACTTTCTTCCTCATACGCATCAGCTCCAGGTCTGTAGCTTGAGCAGCTTTAACTTTATCGATTAAAGTCGGTTCTACTCGTATATTCGCCATCATCACATGGGTCCCTGGAGTCTTCAACTCTATCTCCATCCTTTGCAAGTCACACAAAATGGGCCTTTGCGTTGTTAATATTGCACTTGTACCCGCATATGATCTTCTACTCAATGCGTCAGCTACCACGTTCGCTTTTCCAGGATGGTATTGAATGGTATGATCATAATCTTTCAACAGTTCAAGCCAACGTCGTTGTCGCATGTTGAGTTCCTTTTGAGTGAAGAAATATTTGAGGCTTTTATGATCCGTAAAGATCTCCACTTTCTCCCCATACAAGTAATGCCTCCAAATTTTAAGTGCAAAGACAACAGCTGCCAACTCTAGATCATGAGTAGGATAATTCCTCTCATATTCCTTGAGTTGTCTTGATGCATAGGCTATGACTTTTCCATGTTGCATGAGAACGCATCCCAACCCTTTGCTCGAAGCATCACTGTAGATGACAAATCCCTCCGAGCCAGATGGTATTGTTAGAACAGGTGCTGAAATGAGTCTCCTCTTGAGTTCTTGAAAACTCTGCTCACATTCTTCGCTCCAACCAAACTTTGTATCTTTCCGAGTCAGCTGAGTTAATGGAGTAGCGATTCGAGAAAATCCTTCCACGAATCTCCGATAATAACCAGCTAAACCAAGAAAGCTACGTACCTCGGTCACTGATTTAGGTTGCTCCCAGCTTTGAATAGCTTCAATCTTTGCCGGGTCAACCGATATTCCACGACTTGATACTACGTGCCCAAGGAATGCTACCTCCTCCAGCCAGAACTCGCATTTCTTCAACTTGGCATAAAGCTTGTATTCACGAAGCTTTTGGAGTACCAGCCTCAAGTGTTGCTCATGATCTTCACGGCTTTTGGAATAAATAAGGATGTCATCAATAAAGACGACCACAAAGTGATCCAAATATTCCTTGAATACCCGGTTCATCATATCCATGAAGGCAGCAGGAGCATTAGTCAATCCAAAGGACATGACTAGGAATTCATAATGCCCGTACCGAGTTCTAAAAGCCGTCTTTGGAATATCCTCAGTTCTAACCTTCAGCTGATGATATCCAGAACGAAGATCGATCTTTGAAAAGAATTGTGCTCCTTGCAACTGGTCAAACAGGTCATCAATACGTGGCAATGGGTACCTGTTTTTGATGGTGACATGATTCAACTCCCGATAATCAATACAAAGTCGCATACTTCCATCTTTCTTCTTCACGAATAGAACAGGAGCACCCCAAGGAGAAGTACTAGGACGAATAAAGCCAATGTCTAACAATTCCTGCAGTTGGATCTTTAACTCCTGAAGTTCAATAGGAGCCATTCGATATGGGGCTTTGGAAATGGGTTTTGTACCGGGTTCAAGATCGATACAAAATTCAATTTCACGCTCTGGGGGTAGGCCAGGAAGTTCTTCAGGGAATACGTCAGGGAATTTATTAACAATAGAAATATCATTCAAAACTGACGTATTTTTGTTTAGATCTGTGACATGAGCTAAGAAAGCTTGACATCCGTTTTTCAATAAACGAATAGTTTTATGGCTTGAGATGACAGCGATTGATTTTAATGGTTTGGTTGCTTGAATTCGCATAATAGGTCGATTAGGAATATGAAAACTAACAACCTTACGAAAACAATCAATTTTTGCATAATGAGTAGTTAACCAATCAATCCCTAGAATCACGTCAAATGCAAGTATTTTTAATGAAATCAGATCGATAGGTAATGTGTGGGTACCAACTTGAACCAAACAAGACTTATAAACAGTGGAGGTAATGAAGGTTTCTCCCAACGGAGTTTCCACAGATAAGTCAAAGTCTAATTTCTCCGGAATCAAATTTAATCGATGAGCGCAAGTAGGAGAAATAAAAGAATGGGTTGAACCGGTATCAAATAAAGTATAAACTTCTTTAGAGTTTATAATAAGCTTACCCGTGATGACCTCATTCGGGTTCCTTGCTCTCTGGGAGTTCACAACAAACGCTCTCCCTTGCACAACCGGTTTTGACTTTTCTGGGACGGCTTTTGGTGCCTCCATCCTAGCTGAATTTGTCTTCGGTAAACGACAAAATCGGGCTAAATGACCTTCTCTTCCACAATTATAACATGCTTTGGACGGCATCGCGCAGTTTGGACTGATGTGCCCCTCCCCTCCGCATTTGAAACATATGATAGGTGGTCGTTCTCCTTCCTTAACGACAGGTGCTGGTGCTGACGTCTTTCCATCATTGTTGAATCTCCTCTTCTTGAAATGTCCATTCTTATTGTTTTGGCCCTGATTACCACCGAAGTGGTTACCATTTCTGGCCTGTTGATTCCCTCCACGCTTGTTGTCACCGCTTCGATGACTGCTCTCACTGGTATTATCATTTTGCCGGCTGCTCTCTTTTGGTTGCGTTGTCTCGTTATCGCGCTCCACCAACTGAGCCCTATTTACAACATCTGAATACAAACACAGTTTATGAGAAACAAGATGTTGACGTATCTCCGGCTTCAAACCTCTTAAAAACATCCGCGTCATTCTTTCTTCATTATCCACCAGGTGGGACGCAAACCGGGATAACTCCGCAAATTTTGCCTCGTACTGCGACACGGTCATATTATTCTGCTCCAATTTGATGAACTCCACCTCCTTCATGTGACGAATACTCTCGGGAAAGTATTTGTCGTTAAACAGCTCTTGGAACTTCTCCCAGGACATCTTCAGTGCGGCAGGTTGAGTACGCTTTATCGATTCCCACCAGTAATCTGCCTCTCCTCGCAACATAAAGGCGGCAAAGGGAACCTTTTGCTCCTCGGAGCAACCCAAGACATCAAATATCTTGGTGATCTGCTTTATCCATGTTTCAGCTACAAGTGGTTTGGGTTCTCCCTTAAACTCCGGTGGTCCCAGCTCCTTAAACTGTTTAGCGGTGACCGCCAGAGAGTTTCCAGTATTTCCACCTACGTTGTGGACAGGAGCCGCTTTCACCTGTTGTTGCATGAATTGCATAAAGCCTCTGAACATTTGATCATTCATCATTTGGTCAGTGTTGTTGTTTGCATGAGGATTGACACCTTCCTGATGCACATTATCCTGATTATTGATATGTGGTGAATCAACAGTCGTCTGTGCTCCATTGCTATTCTCAACATTCTCAGATGCCATTTTCAGATACTGCCACAAAATAAAAATTAATTGATATGTCATATATTATCCTTATATTATGACCGACCAATTAAATACCATGCAAATAAACTTAGGTATGTCATACTAGCGAAGGAATTCCCCGTCTCTCCCCTCCTAGTTCTATTCTCACATCTTAGCCAGGGATCATATCCCTAAGCTCTGATACCAACTGTGACGCCCCCAAAATTAGGTATACATCACCCATCTTGGGTCGTCAGATACATAGTACAGAATACAAATACAACTTAATAATACAACTGTCGTGTACAATACGACAAAACATAAACTGTGAGTTTGAATACAAATATTATCTTCTAGAGAGTATTCATACTCAAAAGGAGTCCTCATTACATTTATTAACACACCATTACATAGAATAGTGAGGACTACTAACTAATACTATCATTCGGACCATCACTCCGTTCCCCGACTTGCCCCAGCTACGTTCTCATTTCCTGAAGAGAACAGTGAAAGAAAGGGTGAGCTCAACTAGCCCAGTAAGAAATATTATGACTAAGATAATGCAGAATAAATTATCATTAGCCTTCAACAATGTTAAACTGATAAAATATAATAGACATCAAGTTTAACTGTAGCGGAACAAGCAATCCATTAAAAGAGTCAAGTAGAAAATAAACTCTACTATCTTTTATGATTTAAAAAGTTTTTCAACACTGTGATCGCTGAGACTCAGCTTAATAAAATAATCCACATCATCGAATCACCCCTGCACTACGGCCAAGGATATTCGTATATTCATTAATGGTCATGATCATGCCAACAACTGTCCATCAATGCACTACGGGCCAATGAGGACTTTTACCACATCATTTGTAACATTACGGTCATGATTATACCGAATAATCCCTGGTCATAATCATACCAAGTCCATCTATGCACTACATGCCACAGATGACTTTCAACATTTTATAAACATGAGGATGATGACAATGATATAAGAATTCAATAAAACAAGTTCAAGAATTAATTTATCCAGGAATTAACAACGTCCAAATTGTCAACATGATACTGCATTGTGGAGTAAAATTCAAGAATGCTTAGAAGAATATTTTCTTGAAAAGATACTGGATGAAACGCAACTATCAAGGATATTCCACAAATTTCATGGAGTATAGAAGTCAAAACTTAACCAACTGAGTACAATAAAGAATGGAATAACAAAAGAAATCACCATGCATGCGATAGACCGCACAGACAGGTTATTCCAATAGAATAATAAATAATGGAACCAGGTCCGGCGTAAACGCACAGACAGGATATTCCGACAGAATAATAAATAATGGAACCAGGTCCGGTGTAAAACACACAGACAGGATATTCCAACAGAATAATAATAAAACGGAACCAGGTCCGGTGTAAAACACACAGACAGGATGTTCCAACAGAATAATAAACGGAACCAGGTCCGGTGTAAAACACACAGACAGGATGTTCCAACAGAATAATAGAAGAATGTCACCAAGTATAGGGTAGACCGCGTATACTGGTTATTCCAACAGAATAATAACGAATGGAATAACAGAAGTTCTCTTCATGAATATAAAAGAAATAATATTCCCTACCTTAAAAGAACTGGATATTGGAAAAGTGATGTAGCAGAATACTTTTATTCTCTCTCTCTTATTCTCTCTATACTTTCTCTCTCTATAGCTTGAATGAATTCGTGAAAAATAATGAAGCCCTAGGCCTCTATTTATAGAAAAACTGAGGGTGGCTCTTGGTCTTAACGAAGGGTCAAATGACTCTTGGTCTTAACGAATGGTCAAATGACTCTTGGTAATATTGAAGGGACAACTACTATTGACGAAAGTAATTACTATTGACCAAGGTAAATACTATTGACGAATGTAATTACTATTGACCAAGGTAAATACTATTGACGAAGGTAATTACTATTGACCAAGGTAAATACTATTGACGACGGTAATTACTATTGACGACGGTAATTACTATTGACGAAGGTAAATACTATTGACGAAGGTAATTACTATTGACCAAGGTAAATACTATTGACCAAGGTAAATACTATTGACGACGGTAATTACTATTGACAACGGTAATTACTATTGACGAAAAGACTCTTAGATGATGACATATGGCCCCCCATAAAATAACCAAACTTACCACAACGTCTCAATTATTGATTTAATAATATAACATATTATACAGATGATACTATGACAATAATTTAAGAGATATGATGCAGCAATTACTGTAGCAATAATTGAGTATAGCTGAGTGACTTCTCACGTAAGCATCAATAATCAATACCGTGTGCTACTATGCAACCACGCGTATTACTGTACTTTTACTACCGAGTAGTTCAACAGTTTTAACGGTTTTAACGGTAACACCTCAGCCGTTATTTTTATAGAAAGATAATTCTGTCGTTTTCTCAATCCGACAATAATTCCGTTGTGGGGTCCACCAATGATTGTGTCGTCGTACGAATATTCCTCGACAAAAAGAATATTCTCCGACCAAACGAATATTTTATAACAACTTGCTTACTTTGCAAAATTTATAAATATTACCCACAACTATAACATTATATCAAATTAACTCCATAATATTCAAAAATGATATTTATAGAAAATTCATCTTTATTTATAAAAATTGGGGTCTTACAAATGTGACTCATATCCTAATCGTGGACAGCACCTCACAATGATACCTTACATAAAGGTATAGTCAAAAACTGTTTTAAAAATTAGAATCTTTGGGAAGTGCTCAAGGAAACCTTCGTACATGGGAGGCCATGCATCTAGGTTATGATAGATATCATATGGCCACAGAATTATCCTTGGTTGACCCAATATACCCCAAAGAAAAACGAGAAGTTTACTATCATATTCTTCCCAATGGTGAGTCTTCTCTTGACATATCATTATCTCCACTGTCTCTAATTGAAAATTATACTTCAAACAAACACCAAGATTATATAGGTAGTGCTCGTAAAGATACTCAGCAAATGGATGAGCACAGCCATGTCTTATGATGACACGAGGTTGTATGTCATTAGACATCTTGTATGATAGTGACAAAACACCCTTCCAACGTTGGGTTCGCTTCACCCTAGATGATTCACCAAATATAACTACTAAATGATGATCACCGTTCTATTCCCCTGTTACCCCCGCTCGACCCAGCTACACTCTTATTACCTGAAAGGAATTGCGAAACAGAAGGGTGAGCACAACTAGCCTAGTAAAGAATATCATGACTAAAGATAAATAAGTTATTAATAGCCTTCAACAGAATTAAATCAGAGATTTAGAACATATGGTAGATGATAAAAATTTCAACCATAGTTGCAGCGGAACGAGCAATTCATTAGAAGAGTCAAATAGACTATAAAGTCTATTATCTTCTCCATGTTAAAAATCCACCAACAATATTTTATCCCTGTAACATCAATCAATAATTCTGATCCACAATCATATGAATAACTCATAATCATAGTTGTAGTTCTACATTCCTCTTCTCATCCATGACGAAGATAATTTTCATCACCTATCTTTACCTGAAACATCAAAGATCATGATTACACCAAATCACATTTCCTGTTCATAATCATACTAATAACTTCATCTTTGCACTACGGCCAAAGATATTCATTTGTATCACCAGTTGGTCATGTTCATCTTAACACCTGTTCATCTTTGCACTACTGGCCAAAGATATTTAACAACATGTCATCTTTGCACTACGGGCCAAAGATATTCATCAACAATTCATATTTGTACTACTGGCCAAAGATATTCATCAACAATTCATCTTTGCACTACTGACCAAAGATATTCAACCACAGGTCATCTTTGCACTACAGGCCAAAGATATTCAACAACAGTTCATATTTGCACTACAAGGCAAATATATTCATCAGCAGTTCATATTTACACTATAGGCCAGATATATTAATATATCAAAGAAATATATAATCATTTCAGAATTTATATAAACAATAATTATAACCATGTTGATCAATTCACCTTTGCACTTAAGCTAAAGATATTTAATTATAAATTCAATAGTCATGATCATACCAGTCAACAATTCAACTTTGCTCTACTGGCCAAAGGGAACTCATAGTCATGATCATACCAAAAATCTACCCATCTTTACAATCAAGTCAAAGAGAAAATATCATCATTAGGGTTATAAAAATGTTATATATGATAATAAAATCAATATAATCAACATATAGATTTAATCTCAAGAGTAATATTCATAAATCAACTATAATTTGGTCAGAAAAAGAAATGAATTTTATCGTGAATAGTAACTTGTGAATAGTAACTCATGAATAGTAACTCGTGAATAGTAACTCGTGAATAGTAACTCATGAATAGTAAACCCGACACAAAAAGGTAAAAATTCTACAATAAAATATATACCAATATTTCGGTATAATGATATTGAAAGAATAATATTTCTTAAGTTTATAAATAATTTATTTAAATTGTTTACACTTTACTAATTAATGCATTTAATCATTATAAAATGCCAACTCTTAATATTTCATCACCAATAACCAAAACCCTCATCAAAAATCTGCATATAACTCATATATGATTCTCAAGCCATAAAATTATATTTTCTAATTTTCTTACTTCACATAACATATTAATTCATTTACTTATAACTAGACTATTTTCATGAAAAATACCAAATCAGTCCCAAAAATATTTCTTTTATGGGATTTAACAGAATATAGTCCCATATTGAACATATATTTTTTTTAAAATTTTTAAAATTCATTTACTATTTTTCATATGGCCAAAACCGCCGAATATTTAGACATTTATCATAAATTGTACTTTTATCCAAAAATTCCAAAATTCACAGAGTATACTGATATTATATAGATATACTACAAATAAAAATTTCATCAATTTTGGAGTTAACCATAAGTAGTTATAAGCGGTTACTTTTAGAATAGTCTTTTCCCGTAAAATTTATAACTCTTAATCTATACATCCAAAAATCACCATTTTTTGGACACAATCAATAAAACTCATCAAAATATCATTTCAAATTTTTTCAGAATTTTCAGAAGGTCAGAAGAATTACGAACTGAAAAACATAATAACCCTTAAAATCTCTTACTATCCCTTACCTCAAAAGAGCAGCACTTCTGACTGGATATCGGATATGACGTTAAAAGAAACTTGCACTGATGAATAGCAACTCACCAAGTATCTAAATAATCACAAAATACACTCGATAATCTAGAGAGAAAAATAGAGAAAACTTATGAATTCTGGTGTGATTTTCAATTCTAACTTAGCCCTCTATTTATAGGAAAATGTTAGCACGTCGAAGCAGACTTAACCTGTAACCTGATGGCTTTACATGCTACTATTTTCACCCACCATATTTGAATAAAAATCTCAGCACATTTCTTCACCAACCAAGAGTGGGGCCCACCAATTCTAGAATTTTCCACCAAAATGATTAACTCCGAAAATTCAACAATTTCTGAACCAGTCATCTCGTAAAATTTATAACAAATCATACGTTCATTTTTAACGGTTCAAAATTTGTGGACATATACTCAACTTATATATGTATAACATATCCAAATATTACCACGATCCAACGGTCGGATTAAAAATTATAACCGTCGCAAAATATCTCAAAAATCCTAATTTGATTTTCAATACCTCCGTTCCGACAAAAATACAGATAAAACACCTCAACATTAACTCCTTCATTTTTAACCACAAAAATATATCCCTTATTTATATCCACATAAAATAAATATTTTCTTATCATATGAATCAATAATTAATTATTCACAAATAATATTACAGAATCACATTTATGACAACCAGGCCGTTCCCAGGAAAGAGGGGATTTTTCAGTAAGAATTTCTCCTTACTGACGCGCAATTAGGTGACCAAACCTCTCCTTAGATAGAACTTTCTAGACATTGCCAATAATGTTATCTAATAATATTATTCAAATAATATGAATTATTGATCTGATAATGAAAAATACTGTGCAGTGACAATGATTGAACAACAATAATATAAAATTTTAACGTAGCAATTATTGAATCAATAAAATAAAATATTGAACAGTAATTACTGTAACAATTATTGAGTAGTGTCTTCTTACGTAAGAATTAATAATTTTAAAAATACTGTGCAATACCGTGTGCTACTGTGCAATAACGCGTATTACTATATTTTAACCACCGGGTATTCCAACAGTGTTAACGGTAACAACTACGCCGTTATTTGTAAAAACTCAAATTTGTCGTTTTCTTCATCCGATAGTTATTTTGTTATGGGGCCCACAAATGGCTGCGCCATCGTACAAATTTTTCCCGACAGAAAGAATATTACACGACCAAACGAATATTTCTCGACAAAAATGAATATTTTATAACCACTTGTGTATTTTGAAAAAATAAATAAATTCATATATCACCCTTAACTTTAACATTTATCAATTTAACCATTTACTGAATAGTAATTATAAGAAAAATTGAATACTTTTATTTCATAAAATTCGGGGTTTTACGGTTTTGACCAACAGATACAAATAATACATCTTCAAGAGGCACCCCATGCCTTTTCAAGGGTGATGTGCCCATCTGAAGGGTCACCAACCCTCCTATAAATAGATAGGAGGAGGCAGCCTTCATTTCCATCAATTTCACAAGCATTATAGTCTAATAAAGTATTCTAGTATATAGTTTCTTCATCAGTTTCTTCATCATTATGGTGTGATTTTCAATTCTAACTTAGCCCTCTATTTATAGGAAAATTTTAGTAGGTTTGACCTGCAACCTGATGGCTTTACCTGCTACTATTCCCACCTACCACATTTGAAATATAATTCAGCATATTTCTTCACCAACCACAAGTGGGGTCCACCAATTCTAGAATTTTCCATCAAAATGATAAACTCCGAAAATTCAACAATTTCTGAACCAGTCATCTTGTAAAATTCATAATAAATCATACGTTCATTTTTAACGGTTCAAAATTTGTGGACATATACTCAACTTATATATGTATAACATATCCAAAAATTACCACAATCCAACGGTCGGATTAAAAATTATAACACCCGCAATATTTCTCAAAAACCCTGATTTGATTTTTAATACCTCCATTCCGATAAAAATACTGATAAAACACCTCAACATTAACTCCTTCATTTTTAACCACAAAAATATATCCCTCATTTATATCCACATAAAATAAATATTTCCTTATCATATGAATCAATAATTAATTATTCACAAATAATATTACAGAATCACATTTATGACAACCAGGCCGTTCCCAGGAAAGAGGGGGCTTTCCAATAAGGATTTCTCCTTACTGGCGCGCAATTAGATGACCAAACCTCTCCTTAGACAGAACTTTCTAGACATTACCAATAATGTTATATAATAATATTATTCAAATAATATGAATTATTGATCTGATAATGGAAAATATTGTGCAGCAACAATTATTGAAACAACAATAATATAAAATATCAATGCAACAATTATTGAATCAATAAAATAAAATATTGAATAATAACTACTGTAACAATTATTGAGTAGTGCCTTCTTACGTAAGAATCAATAATTGGTGCAATACCGTGTGCTACTGTATTTTAACCACCGGGTATTCCAACAGTATTAACGGTAACAACTACGCCGTTATTTATAAACAACTTATACTTGTCGTTTTCTTCATCCAATCGCTTTCTGTTATGGGGCCCACACAAGGCTGCGCCGTCGTACGAATATTCCCCGACAGCAAGAATATTCCACGACCAAACGAATATTTCCCGACAAAATGAATATTTTATAACCACTTGCTTATTTTACAAAATTTACACATTTCACCCATAACCAAAGTATTATATCAAATTAGCCCCTTATTATTCACAATAATATTTAGAGAAAATTTGATTTTATTCATTAATAAGTTGGGGTCTTACAACCTCCCCTCCTTATGAAATTTCGTCCTCGAATTTGACGTACGTACCTGATGTTTCAAAAAGGTGAGGATACCTCGCTTTCATTTCTGATTCCAACTCCCAGGTCATTTCTTCAATAGCATGGTTTCTCCACAAAACCTTAACTTGTGGTATAACCTTCGTGCGTAGGACATGCTCTTTCCTATCCAAGATCTTAACAGGTACCTCCTCGTACGTTAAATCTTTAGCTATCTCGTCTGGTTCTAACTCAATAATGTGGTTCGGGTCTTTAACATATTTACGAAGCATAGTTATGTGAAAAACATTATGAACACGAGACATGCTTGGAGGTAATGCGAGTCTATATGCCACATTTTCTATTCGCTCAAGAATCTCAAATGGACCAACAAATCTTGGATTGAGCTTTCCTCTCTTCCCAAATCTTGTAACTCCCTTCCATGGTGCAACACGTAATAATACATGATCCCAATATTAAATTCCACGTCCTTCCGATGAAGATCCGCATAACTCTTTTGTCGATCCTGTGCCGTTTGTATACGTTGTCGAATCGTTTGGATCTTCTCTGTAGTAATGCGTACCAACTCTGGTCCCGACAATGTTGCTTCACCCATCTCGTCCCAGCATACTGGAGAACGACATTTTCTTCCATACAACGCCTCGAATGGAGCCACACCTATGCTCGCCTGATAACTGTTGTTGTAGGAGAATTCCACCAATGGTAGGTACTTATCCCAACTCCCTTTGAGATCTAGGATACAAAGTCTTAATAGATCTTCAAGAGTTTGAATAGTCCTTTCTGATTGTCCGTCCGTTTGAGGATGGTATGCCGAACTAAATCGTAAATCCGTGCCCATAGCTTTCTGCAAGCTAACCCAAAATCGTGAAGTGAATCTTGGGTCACGATCCGAAACTATGGATACTGGCATGCCATGCAATCTCACAATCTCGTTCACGTACATACTAGCAAGACGTTCAAGGGAATAAGTCTCACGTATCGGCAAGAAATGAGCGGACTTGGTTAATCTATCAACAATAACCCAAATCGCATCTATACCTTGAGAAACCTTGGGAAGACCCGTAACAAAATCTATAGTAATGTGTTCCCACTTCCATTTCGGGATCTCAAGTGGTTGCAATGGACCCTTTGGCACTTGATGCTCCGCCTTTACACGTTGACAAGTTAAACACCTCGAGATAAACTCCGCGATCTCTCTTTTCATATTGCTCCACCAAAATGTATGTCAAAGATCGTGATACATTTTGGTACTCCCTGGATGGATTGCAAACGGTGTGTTGTGTGCCTCCATCATTATTCTATGCTTCAAGTCAAAATCGTTAGGAACACAAAGTCTGGAGTTGACTCGAAGTATTCCTTCTTCATCGATTCTTGCTTCTGGAATGGCACATTCTTGCACTTTCTTCTTCATACGCATCAGCTCTATGTCCGTAGCTTGAGCAGCTTTAACTTTATCGATTAAAGTCGGTTCTACTCGTATATTTGATATCATCATGTGGGTACTTGGAGCCTTCATCTCTATCTCCATCATTTGTAAGTCATACAAAATGGGCCTTTGTGTTAACAATATTGCACTCGTACCCGCATATGATCTTTTACTCAATGCGTCAGCTACTACGTTTGCTTTTCCAGGATGATATTGATATGATTGTAATCTTTCCACAGCTCGAGCCAACGTCGCTGCCGCATGTTGAGTTCCTTTTGGGTGAAGAAATATTTGAGGCTTTTATGATCTGTATAGATCTCCACTTTCTCCCCATACAGGTAGTGTCTCCAGATCTTCAACGCAAAAACGACTGCTGCCAACTCCAAATCATGAGTAGGATAATTCCTCTCATATTCTTTGAGTTGTCGTGAGGCATAGGCTATGACTTTCCCATGTTGCATGAGAACACATCCTAACCCTTTGCCTGAAGCATCGCTGTAGATAACAAATCCATCCGAACCAGATGGTATTGTCAGAACAGGTGCCGAAATGAGTCTCCTCTTGAGTTCTTGGAAACTCTTCTCGCATTCCTCACTCCATACAAATTTTGTATCTTTCCGAGTCAGCTAAGTTAACGGAGTAGCGATTCGAGAAAATCCTTCCACGAATCTCCGATAGTAACCAGTTAAGCCTAGAAAGCTATGTATTTCGATTACTGACTTAGGTTGCTCTCAACTGTGACTCATATCCCAATCTTGGATAGCACGTCACAATGACACCTATCAGTTTACTACCGCACGAATATGGCGTCCCCTACGGAGAGTCTGGATTCAGTGCATTCCACAAAGGAAGTCACCAGATAAAGGCTCGGGTACAAACTTCTACAGTTAGGTTTTTAACTCCTGAAGTTCAATAGGAGCCATTCGATATGAGATTTTAGAAGTGAGTTTCGTACCAGATTCAAAGATGTACAAAATTCAATATCACGCGTAGGCCAAGAAATTCTTCAGAAAATACGTCAGGGATTTACTAACAATAGAAATATCATTCAAATCTGACGTATTTTTGTTCAAGTCCATAACATAGCTAAGAAAGCTTGACATCCATTTTTCAATAAACGAATGACTTTACGGCTTGATATGAAAGAGTTTGACTTCAATGGTTTGGTTGCTTGAATTTGAATAACAGGTTGCTTAGGAATATGAAAACTAACAACCTTACGAAAGCAATCAATTTTGGCATGATGAGTGGTTAACCAATCAATTCCTAAAATCACATCAAAAGCAAGTATCTTTAAAGAGATAAGATCAACAGGTAATGTGATAGTGCCAACTTGGATCATGCAAGATTTATAAATAGTGGATGTAACGAAAGTTTCTCCTAACGGAGTTTCCACAGATAAGTCAAAGTCCAATTTCTCCGGAGTCAAGTTTAAACGTTGAGCACAAGCAGGAGAGATAAAAGAATGGGTAGAACCGGTATCTAGTAAAGTATAAACTTCGTAAGAATTCAAGATTAGCTTACCCGTGATCACCTCGTTCGGGTTTCTCGCGTTTTGGCCAGTAACGACAAACGTCCTTCTAGGAACCGCTGATTTCGACTTATCCGGGACAGCTTTTGGAGTCACCATCCCCGCTGAACTTGGTTTTGCTACAGAACACTCTCGAGCTATATGACCCTCCTTTCCACAGTTATAACATACCTTGGATTGTTGTGGGCAGTTTGGGCTGATATGTCCCTCTTTCCCACATTTGTAACATACGACCGGTGGTCGTTCTCCTCCCCTAGAAACAGTTGATGTTTGTGCTGACGTCTTCACATTATCATTGTTGTACCTTCTCTTCTTGAAATCTCCTCCCGACTCGCTCCTTCTATTATCACGACCACGATTACCACCAGAGTGGTTACCGCTTTTGTCCGAATATTTTCCTCCCTGCTGGTTTTCATTGCTTCGATGACTGCCGCCACCGGTATGACCCTGGTTGTGGTCCCTCGGTTGCACATACTCATTATCTCGCTCTAATAATTGAGCCCTATTTACAACATCTGAATATAAAGAAAATTTATGAGAGATAAGATATTGTCGAATCTCGGGTTTTAGACCTCTCAGAAACATCCTTGTCATTCGTTCCTCATTTTCGACCAAATGAGGTGCAAACCTGGATAACTCTGCAAACTTCGCCTCGTACTGGGACACCATCATGTTATTTTGTTCCCGTCTGATAAACTCTACCTCCTTCATATGACGAATACTTTCAGGAAAGTACTTGTCATTGAACAGTTTTTGAAATGTTTCCCAGGACATGTTGAGTGCGTCAGGCTGGGTACGCTTCACAGACTCCCACCAGTAGTCTGCCTCACCGCGGAACATAAAGGTGGCGAATGGAACCTTTTGTTCCTCCGTGCATCCCAAGACATCGAATATCTTGGTAATTTGCTTGACCCACGTTTCTGCTATGATCGGATCCGGCTTTCTCTTAAATTCTGGTGGTCCCAATTCTTTGAACTGCTTAGCTGTGACAAACCGCGCGTTGTTATCATTTCCACCCGTATTCTGCACACGAGTCTCCCTTGTCTGACTTTGCATGAACTGCAAAAAGCTCCTAAACATTCCATCATTCATCGTTTGCTCGGTAACGTTGTTTACAGGAGGAATATTGCCTTCCTGTTGCACGTTCCCCTGGGTGGTGATCAAAAGTGTCTCCACGGTCTGATTTACTCCATTATTGACGTTCTCAGATGCCATTCTTAAATACTGCCATAAAACAAGGGTTAATAGTCATGTCATATATTATCCCTATACTCTGACCGACCAAATAAATACCAAATAAACTTAGTCAGGACATACTAGCGAAGGAATTCCCCGTCTCTCCCCTCCTAGTTCTTATCTCACATCTCAGCCAGGGATCATATCCCTAAGCTCTGATACCAACTGTGACGCCCCCAAAATAGGTATACAACACCCATTCTGAGTCGCCAAATACATGGTACAAAAAACAAACTACAACTTCAATAATACAAATGTCGTGCAAAATACGACAACACATACTGTGAGCTTAAATACAAATATTGTCTTCTAGACAATATCCACACTCAAATAAATCCTCATTACAATTATTCAAACACTATTTTACATAAATAGTGAGGACTGCTAAAACATCTTTCTAGAACCATCACTCCATACCCCGACTAGATCCTGCTATGTTCTCACCTCCTGAGAAGAAAAATGGAACAAAAAGGAAAAGGGTGAGCTCAACTAGCCCAGTAAAGAATATTATGACTAAGATAATATACAAAAAAATTATCGTTAGTCTTCAACAGGGAAAAATCTGATAGAATATAATCGACAACAAGTTTTAGATCAACAACTGCAGCGGAAACAGCAAACCATTAGAAGAGTCAAGTAGAGAAAGAATTCTACTATCTTCTAAGATTTAAAAGTCCATCATCAATATTTTATCCCTGTAACATCAATTAATAATCATCTTTATCCAAATATTCATCTTTGCACTACAGGCCAAAGATATTCATTTGTATCACCTGTCAGTCATGTTCATCTCAACACCTGTTCATCTTTGCACTACAGGCCAAAGATATTCATCAAGTAATCATACATCTTTGCACTACAGTAAAATACTTAAACTATTTCATCAAACTATTTCAGACAAAATATTTAAAGCCGTCTTTTATTATTATAGAGTAAAATACATTGATATTCCCTGTATATAAGCATAATAACACTCACCACTTCTTTAATTTCTCAAGTAACAGTCAATACCCCTCTACTCTATAATATGTAATATTCACTACCATAGTATAGTTGACCAACTAATATTCAAAAATAATTTTAATATAATGTCTAGTATACCCTTCAAACTATAATATTTAATATATCCACTAAATATAAATTTGTATGTTATAATTTTTACTTAACTTGATCTGATTAATTAAATTATTAATTTGTGCATTAATAAATAACATATTTCTCAAAAAATAATAAATATTTATTTTATCAAGAAAATAAAGTCAATACACTTTTTACTAATTAAATTTCTTATAGATTAAAATTTACTTGATATACATTCAAATATATTTTTTGTAATTAAAAAAAATATAATTTTAATAAGCACAACAGTACAAATTAACGCAAATATAATTATTTTTCTAAAATATTAAAATTTACGAAAAATAAATTTATTATTACATAACGAATCTTATTATTCATATAAAAAAATATTAAAATTATATTAATTATTTTTCTCAAATATTAATCTAAACATAAGTAACTCTTAAACATAATTATTTACAATAAAAATGACAAATGTTGTTATTAAAAAAATACATTAAAAATATTTCTTTTAATAAGATAGAGGTAGTAATAAATATTATTATATTTTCTTTTATTCAATATTGTATAAAAACAACACTAACTGTATAATAAAAAATATAATTAAAACCATAAACATCCCAAATTTTGACATATATTCTAGAAAATTTAACATATAAAAATCATACTATGAAACTAAGAATTCAAATAATAATTTTTGTTGTTAAACATCAAAAAATAATTGTCAACATACTCAATCACTTTAATTAGTAAACCTCCATTAATAATTTAATTTAAAATTTTTAATATTTGTATCACTTATCCAAAAATATGTGTTAATTAAATTAAATTATTTGAATGAGATAGTCTTAATTACAAATAAAACTATAATTAAAATCTATTGTATTAAAAAAAAGTTAATTAAACATATATTTATAAATATAATTAAACACACACACACACACACACACACACACACACACACACACACACACACACACATATATATATATATATATATATATATATATATATATTATTCAGGAATTAAAATTTGATAACATACAAGGGTAAATATGTAATTTTATCTATTTAGTCAACTCGAAAAACTTGCAGGGGTACTAACTGTTATTTAAAAAATTAGAGTGAAAGTGAGTGTTATTATAGTTATCTAGAGGGGCTGTCACTATATTTTACTCTTTATTATATAAATTATATTTAAGTCATGAGTAATAATTAAAGAGTAATACTAAAGACACCCATTATATATATACAAAAATTTATACACATATAATATATAAAAGAAAACAAAATATGGAACGAGACCTATAATTGAATATTTTACGTATTTTCATTGGTAAACAATACATTAGTCATACTCTTGATGCGCAACTTTTTGTGTATAGTTGATGCACGTACTTTTATTTATAACTAGCTGCAAATGACGGGTTTGTTTTTTAAATAAAATTATTTTTAAAATTTTAATTATTTATCCTATATATAATGTTTATAAAATATTTTTTAAAATTTCAAATTAACTTAGTATTACTATTAGTGTAAGTGTGTAACTACAAACATTGCTCAAACACATAATTACGAAAAACTCACAATTAAGTTTAATAATGTGTTTTTTTCTTGTTATTTCTAATTTAATATTTAGTTTTTATATATTTTCGAATCTGATATTTTGTTTTTAATTTCAATCTTTTGAACTAATATATAGTTTTTTTGAATTCAACAATGAGTAAAACCTAAATGCCCAAAATTGATATTTAAGGAATTCTATATGAAATAAAATTGTTGTATAATAATAAGTTACCATCACAGTTTTTAATTTTAAAAGGTAACTAAATTTAATAACATAATTAGTGAGGAATTTTAAAAAATTAATTAACTAAGATTTCCTATTTGAAATAAATTTGGTAACTAAAGTTTAATAACTAATATATTTTATAATATATATATATTACTTTTTTAAAATATTAATTATTATTTTTCTCAATATTTTTCTACACTATTAATATATAGTCATTTGTCATTTAGGAATAAAATTATTATAGAATATTATTTGCAATTATGAAGTTTAGTTTTAAAAATTAGCTAAATTTTAGTCACAGTAATATATAAGTCATAACTATTTTTAAAATTAGTTAAGTACTAGATGTCTTCTATGTGAAATAAAATTGTTAACTAAATTTTAATCATTAATAATTTAACATATTTTTTGTTTCCCTAATTATCATTAACATAATTTATAACATATAATATATTTTTTAAATTAATCATAATATTTTTTTTCTATATTTATAATATTTAATTATTTAAAGTCCAAAGCTGAGTAAAGCAAAATCTCAGACATGTCTTTAAAATTAAAATTTATTTTATGTTAAAGTAATTAAATAACTCTTTTATAGAATAAAATTATTATAAAATAATAAGTTTACGTTAAGGTTTATAGGACCATAAGAAAATTTTGGTTCTACAACACTAACTATATATTAATTATTTTAATATAATTAATAATTTCACAACTTAACTTATTAATTACATATAACTTAATTTAGTTTTATTGTTTCACAATTTATTATTAACTTTCGTGATATTATGCTATCATCATGTTTATTAGGGTTGGAAGCAAATAATTATAGGAATCAAACCAAATATCATGCTAAGTTTGAGTTTTTTTAGTAGTTATTTAGATTGTTTTAAAATAAATAAAATAAAATTAATTAAGCTTTAAAAAAGTGTTTTAACAGTATTTAAAGTTATACCTAATTTAAATTAGGAAGTTTTTAAAAGGTATTTTAATAATAGTTAAATTTTAGGTCTTTATAAAAAATTAAGGATAAAAAAATTATGTTCTGAATGTAGATGAGGACGGATCTAAAGTACTCCTCTAAAATAACATTATCTCCTAAATAATATTTTTTTATTAAAAGTACGTCGTTTTGGAGATTCATTTAACAAATAAGTCGGGTCGCGAGAGATACTTTTGTAAATAAAAAGAAAGCAAGTGAGACCACTCTATTTTAATATTTTTTTGTATTTTAAAAGAATCTTCAAAGCACGTAGTTTTAATAAGAGAGAGTATTATTTAAATGTAGTGATTTAGATCCGTTCTGAGTGTAAATGAGGACGGATTTAATTACTTCTCTTAAATAGCACTCTCTCTTAAAAAAATAAGTGGGACCGCGGATGATATTTTTATAAATAAAAGAAAAACGAATGGGATCACTTAATATTATTTTGTATTTTAAAAAAATCTCCAAAACTACCAAATTTAATAAATGAGTGTGATGATTGATAAGGGGTAATAGACTTTTTAGTCACTGTATTATGGTTCGATTTTCATTGTGGTTACTGTGACGCCCCCAAAATTAGGTATACATCACCCATCTTGGGTCGTCAGATACATAGTACAAAATACAAATACAACTTACTAATACAACTGTCGTGTACAATACGACAAAACATAAACTGTGAGTTTGAATACAAATATTGTGACGCCCCCAAAATAGGTATACAACACCCATTCTGAGTCGCCAAAATACATGGTACAGAAACAACTACATCTTTATTATTACAACACAAGAACTGTGAGTTTAAATACAAATATTATCATTTAGACAATATCCACACTCAAATAAGTCCTCATTACAATTATTGATACATTATTTCACAAAAATGGTGAGGACTACTAAAGTAACTTCTAGAACCATCATTCCATACCCCGACTAGTACTCGCTACATTCTCGCCTCCTGAGAAAAATGGAACAAAAAGGAAAAGGGTGAGCTCAACTAGCCCAGTAAAGAACATTATGACTAAGATAATACAGAACAAATTATCGTTAGTCTTCAACAGGGAAAAATCTAATAGAATACAATAGACAACAAGTTTTAAATCAATAACTGCAGCGGAAACAGCAAACCATTAGAAGAGTCAAGTAGAGAATGAGTTCTACTATCTTCTAAGATTTAAAAGTCCATCATCAATATTTTATCTCTGTAACAACAATCAATAACCATCTTTAATCAAATATTCATCTTTGCACTACAGGCCAAAGATATTTATTTGTATCACCAGTCGGTCATGTTCATCTCAACACCTGTTCATCTTTGCACTACGGGCCAAAGATATTCATCAGTTAATCATTCATCTTTGCACTACGGGCCAAAGATATTCAGTAATATCATCATTTAGGACTGAGGATGATGAAAAATATCTTAAAGAAAACGAATCCAGTGAAACAAAATAACAAATATTAAGGATTCGTATTTCGATTTATCCATGTCCAAAAATACCTTATAATTATTCATAGTGAAGTAGAATTCAAGAATGATCAAAACATGGATACAATCAAAGCTAGTACCCAGAATAGATATTTTGGACGAAAAGAAGAAAATTTTATTTTTCGGTGAATAGTAACTCGTGAATAGTAACTCGTGAATAGTAACTCATGAATAGTAACCCCGACGTGAAAAGTTCCAAATTTGATAAAAATTTCTAATCAATATTTCGGCATAATGATATTGAAGAAATAATATCATTTTTGAATAAAATAACATCCCTTACCTCGTAAAGACAGTACTTCTGGTCGGAATACCAGTATAAGGCTGAAAGACACTTGTTCTGATGAATAGAAACTCTCAAAGTATCTAAATACTCACAAAATACACTCAATAATCTAGAGAGAAAAAGAGAGAAAACTTGTTTCTGGTGTGATTTTCAATTCTAACTTAGCCCTCTATTTATAGGAAAATGTTAGCACGCCGAAGCAGACTTAACCTGCAACCTGATGGCTTTACCTGCTACTATTCCCACCCACCACATTTGAATAAAAATCTCAGCACATTTCTTCACCAACCAAGAGTGGGGCCCACCAATTCTAGAATTTTCTACCACAATGATTAACTCCGAAAATTCAACAATTTCTGAACCAGTCATCTCGTAAAATTCATAATAAATCATATATTCATTTTTAACGGTTCAAAATTTGTGGACATATACTCAACTTATATATGTATAACATATCCAAAAACTACCACGATCCAACGGTCGGATTAAAAATTATAACCCCCGCAAAATATCTCAAAAACCCTGATTTTTAATACCTCCATTCCGACAAAAATACTGATAAAAACCTCAACATTAACTCCTTCATTTTTAACCACAAAAATATATTCCTCATTTATATCCACAAAAAATAAATATTTCCTTATCATATGAATCAATAATTAATTATTCACAAATAATATTACAGAATCACATTTATGACAACCAGGCCGTTCCCAGGAAAGAGGGGGCTTTCCAATAAGGATTTCTCCTTACTGGCGCGCAATTAGATGACCAAACCTCTCCTTAGACAGAACTTTCTAGACATTGCCAATAATGTTATCTAATA
Source organism: Panax notoginseng (assembly GCA_016801055.1). Classification (NCBI taxonomy): domain Eukaryota; kingdom Viridiplantae; phylum Streptophyta; class Magnoliopsida; order Apiales; family Araliaceae; genus Panax; species Panax notoginseng. The sequence continues at coordinate 6,466,248 of CM029022.1, read as the reverse complement.
ATATTATTCAAATAATATGAATTATTGATCTGATAATGGGAAATACTGTGTAGTGACAATTATTGAAACAACAGTAATATAAAATATCAACGCAGTAATTATTGAATCAATAAAATAAAATACTGAACAGTAATTACTGTAACCATTATTGAGTAGTGCCTTCTTACGTAAGAATCAATAATTGGTGCAATACAGTGTGCTACTGTGTAACAACGCGTATTACTGTGTTTTAACCACCGGGTATTCCAACAGTATTAACGGTAACAACTACGCCGTTATTAATAAAAAACATATACTTGTCGTTTTCTTCATCCAATCGCTTTCCGTTATGGGGCCCACAAAAGACTGCGCCGTCGTACGAATATTCCGCGACAGGAAGAATATTCCACGACCAAACGAATATTCCCCGACAACAATGAATATTTTATAACCACCTGCTTATTTGAAATATTTTCGTATTTTACCCATAACTAACCTCATTAATCAATTTAACACTTACTATTTTAAAATAATAAATAGAGGGAATTTAAATTTCATTTATTAATAATTTGGGGTCTTACAACCTCCTCTCCTTATGAAATTTCGTCCTCGAAATTGACGTACGTACCTGGCGTTTCGAAAAGATGAGGATACCTCGCTTTCATTTCCGTTTCCAACTCCCAGGTCATTTCCTCAATAGCATGGTTTCTCCACAAAACTTTAACTTGTGGTATGACCTTCGTGCGTAGGACATGCTCCTTTCTATCCAAGATCTTGACAGGTACCTCTTCGTACGTTAAGTCTTCAGCTATCTCGTCCGGTTCTAACTCAATAACGTGGTCTGGGTCTTTCACATATTTACGTAACACAGATATATGAAAAACATTATGAACACGAGACATACTTGGAGGTAACGCGAGTCTATAGGCCACATTTCCTACTCGGTCAAGAATTTGAAATGGACCAATAAATCGTGGATTGAGCTTTCCTCTCTTCCCAAATCTTGTAACTCCTTTCCATGGAGCCACACGCAACAATACATGATCCCCAATGTCAAATTTCACGTCCTTTCGATGAAGATCTGCAAAACTCTTTTGTCGATCATGTGCCGTTTGTATACGTTGTCGAATCGTTTGGATCTTCTCTGTAGTCATGCGTACCAACTCTGGTCCCAACAATGTTGCTTCACCCACCTTGTCCCAGCATACTGGAGAGCGACACTTTCGTCCATATAATGCTTCAAATGGGGCCACACCTATACTTGCCTGATAACTGTTATTGTAAGAGAATTCCACCAATGGTAGGTACTTATCCCAACTCCCTTTGAAATCTAGGACACAAAGTCTTAATAAATCTTCAAGAGTTTGAATAGTCCTCTCTGATTGTCCGTCCGTTTGAGGATGGTATGCCGAACTAAATCGTAAATCTGTGCCCATAGCTTTTTGCAAGCTAACCCAAAATCTTGAAGTGAATCTTGGGTCACGATCCGAAACTATGGATACTGGCATGCCATGCAGTCTCACAATCTCATCTACGTATATACGAGCAAGACGTTCAAGGGAATAAGTCTCCCGTATCGGCAAGAAATGAGCAGACTTGGTTAATCTATCAACAATAACCCAAATAGCATTTATGCCTTGAGAAACCGTGGGAAGACCCGTAACGAAATCCATGGTAATGTGTTCCCACTTCCATTTCGGAATCTCAAGTGGTTGCAATGGACCCTTTGGTACTTGATGTTCCGCTTTTACACGTTGACAAGTTAAACACCTCGAGATAAACTTTGTAATCTCTCTCTTCATATTATTCCACCAAAATGTATGTCGTAGATCACGATACATTTTGGTACTTCCAGGATGGATTGCAAATGGTGTATTGTGTGCTTCCATCATGATCTTGTACTTCAAATCAGAATTGTTAGGAACACAGAGTCTAGAGTGGACTCGAAGTATTCCTTCTTCATCGATTCTTGCTTCTGGAATAGAACCTTCTTGCACTTTCTTCTTCATACGCATCAGCTCTATGTCCGTAGCTTGAGCAGCTTTAACTTTATCGATTAAAGTTGGTTCTACTCGTATATTTGATATCATCATGTGGGTACTTGGAGCCTTCATCTCTATCTCCATCCTTTGCAAGTCATACAAAATGGGCCTTTGTGTTAACAACATTGCACTCGTACCCGCATATGATCTTCTACTCAATGCGTCAGCTACTACGTTTGCTTTTCCAGGATGATATTGGATGGTATGATCATAATCTTTCAACAGCTCGAGCCAACGTCGCTGCCGCATGTTGAGTTCCTTTTGGGTGAAAAAATATTTGAGGCTTTTATGATCTGTATAGATCTCCACTTTCTCCCCATACAGGTAGTGTCTCCAGATCTTCAACGCGAAAACTACTGCTGCCAACTCCAAATCATGAGTAGGATAATTCCTCTCATATTCTTTGAGTTGTCGCGAGGCATAGGCTATGACTTTCCCATGTTACATGAGAACTGTAAGACCCCAATTTTTATAAATAAAGATGAATTTGCTATAAATATCATTTTTGAATATTATGGAGTTAATTTGATATAATGTTATAGTTGTGGGTAATATTTATAAATTTTGCAAAGTAAGCAAGTTGTTATAAAATATTCGTTTGGTCGGAGAATATTCTTTTTGTCGAGGAATATTCGTACGACGGCACAATCATTGGTGGACCCCACAACGGAATTATTGTCGGATTGAGAAAACGACAGAATTATCTTTCTATAAAAATAACGGCTGAGGTGTTACCGTTAAAACCGTTAAAACTGTTGAACTACTCGGTAGTAAAAGTACAGTAATACGCGTGGTTGCATAGTAGCACACGGTATTGATTATTGATGCTTACGTGAGAAGTCACTCAGCTATACTCAATTATTGCTACAGTAATTGCTGCATCATATCTCTTAAATTATTGTCATAGTATCATCTGTATAATATGTTATATTATTAAATCAATAATTGAGACGTTGTGGTAAGTTTGGTTATTTTATGGGGGGGCCATATGTCATCATCTAAGAGTCTCTTCGTCAATAGTAATTACCGTCGTCAATAGTAATTACCGTCGTCAATAGTAATTACCGTCGTCAATAGTATTTACCTTGGTCAATAGTAATTACCTTCGTCAATAGTATTTACCTTGGTCAATAGTATTTACCTTGGTCAATAGTAATTACCTTCGTCAATAGTATTTACCTTGGTCAATAGTAATTACTTTCGTCAATAGTAGTTGTCCCTTCAATATTACCAAGAGTCATTTGACCCTTCGTTAAGACCAAGAGTCATTTGACCCTTCGTTAAGACCAAGAGCCACCCTCAGTTTTTCTATAAATAGAGGCCTAGGGCTTCATTATTTTTCACGAATTCATTCAAGCTATAGAGAGAGAAAGTATAGAGAGAATAAGAGAGAGAGAATAAAAGTATTCTGCTACATCACTTTTTCAATATCCAGTTCTTTTAAGGTAGGGAATATTATTTCTTTTATATTCATGAAGAGAACTTCTGTTATTCCATTTGTTATTATTCTGTTGGAATAACCAGTATACGCGGTCTACCCTATACTTGGTGACATTCTTCTATTATTCTGTTGGAACATCCTGTCTGTGTGTTTTACACCGGACCTGGTTCCGTTTATTATTCTGTTGGAACATCCTGTCTGTGTGTTTTACACCGGACCTGGTTCCGTTTTATTATTATTCTGTTGGAATATCCTGTCTGTGTGTTTTACACCGGACCTGGTTCCATTATTTATTATTCTGTCGGAATATCCTGTCTGTGCGTTTACGCCGGACCTGGTTCCATTATTTATTATTCTATTGGAATAACCTGTCTGTGCGGTCTATCGCATGCATGGTGATTTCTTTTGTTATTCCATTCTTTATTGTACTCAGTTGGTTAAGTTTTGACTTCTATACTCCATGAAATTTGTGGAATATCCTTGATAGTTGCGTTTCATCCAGTATCTTTTCAAGAAAATATTCTTCTAAGCATTCTTGAATTTTACTCCACAATGCAGTATCATGTTGACAATTTGGACGTTGTTAATTCCTGGATAAATTAATTCTTGAACTTGTTTTATTGAATTCTTATATCATTGTCATCATCCTCATGTTTATAAAATGTTGAAAGTCATCTGTGGCCTGTAGTGCATAGATGGACTTGGTATGATTATGACCAGGGATTATTCGGTATAATCATGACCGTAATGTTACAAATGATGTGGTAAAAGTCCTCATTGGCCCGTAGTGCATTGATGGACAGTTGTTGGCATGATCATGACCATTAATGAATACACGAATATCCTTGGCCGTAGTGCAGGGGTGATTCGATGATGTGGATTATTTTATTAAGCTGAGTCTCAGCGATCACAGTGTTGAAAAACTTTTTAAATCATAAAAGATAGTAGAGTTTATTTTCTACTTGACTCTTTTAATGGATTGCTTGTTCCGCTACAGTTAAACTTGATGTCTATTATATTTTATCAGTTTAACATTGTTGAAGGCTAATGATAATTTATTCTGCATTATCTTAGTCATAATATTTCTTACTGGGCTAGTTGAGCTCACCCTTTCTTTCACTGTTCTCTTCAGGAAATGAGAACGTAGCTGGGACAAGTCGGGGTACGGAGTGATGGTCCGAATGATAGTATTAGTTAGTAGTCCTCACTATTCTATGTAATGGTGTGTTAATAAATGTAATGAGGACTCCTTTTGAGTATGAATACTCTCTAGAAGATAATATTTGTATTCAAACTCACAGTTTATGTTTTGTCGTATTGTACACGACAGTTGTATTAATCAGTTGTATTTGTATTCTGTACTATGTATCTGACGACCCAAGATGGGTGATGTATACCTAATTTTGGGGGCGTCACAGTTGGTATCAGAGCTTAGGGATATGATCCCTGGCTAAGATGTGAGAATAGAACTAGGAGGGGAGAGACGGGGAATTCCTTCGCTAGTATGACATACCTAAGTTTATTTGCATGGTATTTAATTGGTCGGTCATAATATAAGGATAATATATGACATATCAATTAATTTTTATTTTGTGGCAGTATCTGAAAATGGCATCTGAGAATGTTGAGAATAGCAATGGAGCACAGACGACTGTTGATTCACCACATATCAATAATCAGGATAATGTGCATCAGGAAGGTGTCAATCCTCATGCAAACAACAACACTGACCAAATGATGAATGATCAAATGTTCAGAGGCTTTATGCAATTCATGCAACAACAGGTGAAAGCGGCTCCTGTCCACAACGTAGGTGGAAATACTGGAAACTCTCAGGCGGTCACCGCTAAACAGTTTAAGGAGCTGGGACCACCGGAGTTTAAGGGAGAACCCAAACCACTTGTAGCTGAAACATGGATAAAGCAGATCACCAAGATATTTGATGTCTTGGGTTGCTCCGAGGAGCAAAAGGTTCCCTTTGCCGCCTTTATGTTGCGAGGAGAGGCAGATTACTGGTGGGAATCGATAAAGCGTACTCAACCTGCCGCACTGAAGATGTCCTGGGAGAAGTTCCAAGAGCTGTTTAACGACAAATACTTTCCCGAGAGTATTCGTCACATGAAGGAGGTGGAGTTCATCAAATTGGAGCAGAATAATATGACCGTGTCGCAGTACGAGGCAAAATTTGCGGAGTTATCCCGGTTTGCGTCCCACCTGGTGGATAATGAAGAAAGAATGACGCGGATGTTTTTAAGAGGTTTGAAGCCGGAGATACGTCAACATCTTGTTTCTCATAAACTGTGTTTGTATTCAGATGTTGTAAATAGGGCTCAGTTGGTGGAGCGCGATAACGAGACAACGCAACCAAAAGAGAGCAGCCGGCAAAATGATAATACCAGTGAGAGCAGTCATCGAAGCGGTGACAACAAGCGTGGAGGGAATCAACAGGCCAGAAATGGTAACCACTTCGGTGGTAATCAGGGCCAAAACAATAAGAATGGACATTTCAAGAAGAGGAGATTCAACAATGATGGAAAGACGTCAGCACCAGCACCTGTCGTTAAGGAAGGAGAACGACCACCTATCATATGTTTCAAATGCGGAGGGGAGGGGCACATCAGTCCAAACTGCGCGATGCCGTCCAAAGCATGTTATAATTGTGGAAGAGAAGGTCATTTAGCCCGATTTTGTCGTTTACCGAAGACAAATTCAGCTAGGATGGAGGCACCAAAAGCCGTCCCAGAAAAGTCAAAACCGGTTGTGCAAGGGAGAGCGTTTGTTGTGAACTCCCAGAGAGCAAGGAACCCGAATGAGGTCATCACGGGTAAGCTTATCATAAACTCTAAAGAAGTTTATACTTTATTTGATACCGGTTCAACCCATTCTTTTATTTCTCCTACTTGCGCTCATCGATTAAATTTGATTCCGGAGAAATTAGACTTTGACTTATCTGTGGAAACTCCGTTGGGAGAAACCTTCATTACCTCCACTGTTTATAAGTCTTGTTTGGTTCAAGTTGGTACCCACACATTACCTATCGATCTGATTTCATTAAAAATACTTGCATTTGACGTGATTCTAGGGATTGATTGGTTAACTACTCATTATGCAAAAATTGATTGTTTTCGTAAGGTTGTTAGCTTTCATATTCCTAATCGACCTATTATGCGAATTCAAGCAACCAAACCATTAAAATCAATCGCTGTCATCTCAAGCCATAAAGCTATTCGTTTATTGAAAAACGGATGTCAAGCTTTCTTAGCTCATGTCACAGATCTAAACAAAAATACGTCAGTTTTGAATGATATTTCTATTGTTAATAAATTCCCTGACGTATTCCCTGAAGAACTTCCTGGCCTACCCCCAGAGCGTGAAATTGAATTTTGTATCGACCTTGAACCCGGTACAAAACCCATTTCCAAAGCCCCATATCGAATGGCTCCTATTGAACTTCAGGAGTTAAAGATCCAACTGCAGGAATTGTTAGACATTGGCTTTATTCGTCCTAGTACTTCTCCTTGGGGTGCTCCTGTTCTGTTCGTGAAGAAGAAAGATGGAAGTATGCGACTTTGTATTGATTATCGGGAGTTGAATCATGTCACCATCAAAAACAGGTACCCATTGCCACGTATTGATGACCTGTTTGACCAGTTGCAAGGAGCACAATTCTTTTCAAAGATCGATCTTCGTTCTGGATATCATCAGCTGAAGGTTAGAACTGAGGATATTCCAAAGACGGCTTTTAGAACTCGGTACGGGCATTATGAATTCCTAGTCATGTCCTTTGGATTGACTAATGCTCCTGCTGCCTTCATGGATATGATGAACCGGGTATTCAAGGAATATTTGGATCACTTTGTGGTCGTCTTTATTGATGACATCCTTATTTATTCCAAAAGCCGTGAAGATCATGAGCAACACTTGAGGCTGGTACTCCAAAAGCTTCGTGAATACAAGCTTTATGCCAAGTTGAAGAAATGCGAGTTCTGGCTGGAGGAGGTAGCATTCCTTGGGCACGTAGTATCAAGTCGTGGAATATCGGTTGACCCGGCAAAGATTGAAGCTATTCAAAGCTGGGAGCAACCTAAATCAGTGACCGAGGTACGTAGCTTTCTTGGTTTAGCTGGTTATTATCGGAGATTCGTGGAAGGATTTTCTCGAATCGCTACTCCATTAACTCAGCTGACTCGGAAAGATACAAAGTTTGGTTGGAGCGAAGAATGTGAGCAGAGTTTTCAAGAACTCAAGAGGAGACTCATTTCAGCACCTGTTCTAACAATACCATCTGGCTCGGAGGGATTTGTCATCTACAGTGATGCTTCGAGCAAAGGGTTGGGATGCGTTCTCATGCAACATGGAAAAGTCATAGCCTATGCATCAAGACAACTCAAGGAATATGAGAGGAATTATCCTACTCATGATCTAGAGTTGGCAGCTGTTGTCTTTGCACTTAAAATTTGGAGGCATTACTTGTATGGGGAGAAAGTGGAGATCTTTACGGATCATAAAAGCCTCAAATATTTCTTCACTCAAAAGGAACTCAACATGCGACAACGACGTTGGCTTGAACTGTTGAAAGATTATGATCATACCATTCAATACCATCCTGGAAAAGCGAACGTGGTAGCTGACGCATTGAGTAGAAGATCATATGCGGGTACAAGTGCAATATTAACAACGCAAAGGCCCATTTTGTGTGACTTGCAAAGGATGGAGATAGAGTTGAAGACTCCAGGGACCCATGTGATGATGGCGAATATACGAGTAGAACCGACTTTAATCGATAAAGTTAAAGCTGCTCAAGCTACAGACCTGGAGCTGATGCGTATGAGGAAGAAAGTGCAAGAAGGTGTTATGCCGGAAGCAAGAATCGATGAAGAAGGAATACTTCGAGTCAACTCCAGACTTTGTGTTCCTAACAACCCTGATTTAAAGTATGAAATCATGATGGAGGCGCACAACACACCGTTTGCAATCCATCCTGGAAGTACCAAAATGTATCATGATCTTCGTCATACATTTTGGTGGAGCAATATGAAGAGAGAGATAGCGTTGTTTATCTCAAGGTGTCTAACTTGTCAACGAGTCAAAGCGGAGCATCAAGTACCAAAAGGTCCATTGCAACCACTTGAAATTCCAGAATGGAAGTGGGAGCACATTACCATGGATTTCGTTACCGGTCTTCCTAGGGTTTCTCAAGGTATTGATGCGATTTGGGTCATTGTTGATAGATTGACCAAGTCTGCTCATTTCTTACCGATACGAGAAACTTATACACTTGAACGTCTTGCTCGTATGTACATAAACGAGATTGTAAGACTGCATGGTATGCCAGTATCCATAGTTTCTGATCGAGACCCAAGATTCACTTCACGATTTTGGGTTAGTTTACAAAAAGCTATGGGCACGGAGTTACGATTTAGTTCAGCATATCATCCTCAGACGGACGGACAATCAGAGAGGACTATTCAAACTCTTGAAGATCTATTAAGACTCTGTGTCTTTGACTTCAAGGGAAGTTGGGACAAGTTCTTACCATTGGTGGAGTTTTCCTACAACAACAGTTATCAAGCAAGTATTGGCATGGCTCCATTCGAAGCATTGTATGGAAGAAAATGTCGTTCTCCAGTATGCTGGGATGAGGTGGGCGAAGCAACGTTGTTGGGACCGGAGTTGGTACGTATGACTACAGAAAAGATTCAAACGATCCGACAACGTATAAAAACCTCACAAGATCGACAAAAGAGTTATGCTGATCTTCATCGAAAGGACGTGGAATTTGATGTAGGAGATCATGTGTTCTTACGTGTTGCTCCATGGAAAGGAGTTACGAGATTTGGAAAGAGAGGAAAGCTAAATCCTCGATTCATCGGTCCATTTTTAATCCTCGATCGAGTAGGAACTGTGGCTTATAGACTCGCTTTACCGCCAAGTATGTCTCGTGTTCATAACGTTTTCCACATATCCATGTTACGCAAATATGTGGAAGACCCGAACCACATTATTGAGTTAGAACCGGACGAAATAGCGGAGGATTTGACGTATGAAGAAGTTCCTGTTCAAATCTTGGATAAGAAGGAACATATTCTACGCTCCAAGGTTATACCTCAAGTCAAAGTTTTGTGGAGAAACCACGATGTTGAGGAAATGACTTGGGAGTTAGAATCAGAAATGAAATCAAGGTATCCTTACCTCTTCGACATACCAGGTACGTACCCTAATTTCGAGGGCGAAATTTCATAAGAAGGGGAGGTTGTAAGACCCCAATTTTTATAAATAAAGATGAATTTTCTATAAATATCATTTTTGAATATTATGGAGTTAATTTGATATAATGTTATAGTTGTGGGTAATATTTATAAATTTTGCAAAGTAAGCAAGTTGTTATAAAATATTCGTTTGGTCGGAGAATATTCTTTTTGTCGGGGAATATTCGTACGACGGCACAATCATTGGTGGACCCCACAACGGAATTATTGTCGGATTGAGAAAACGACAGAATTATCTTTCTATAAAAATAACGGCTGAGGTGTTACCGTTAAAACCGTTAAAACTGTTGAACTACTCGGTAGTAAAAGTACAGTAATACGCGTGGTTGCATAGTAGCACACGGTATTGATTATTGATGCTTACGTGAGAAGTCACTCAGCTATACTCAATTATTGCTACAGTAATTGCTGCATCATATCTCTTAAATTATTGTCATAGTATCATCTGTATAATATGTTATATTATTAAATCAATAATTGAGACGTTGTGGTAAGTTTGGTTATTTTATGGGGGGCCATATGTCATCATCTAAGAGTCTCTTCGTCAATAGTAATTACCGTCGTCAATAGTAATTACCGTCGTCAATAGTAATTACCGTCGTCAATAGTAATTACCTTCGTCAATAGTATTTACCTTGGTCAATAGTATTTACCTTGGTCAATAGTATTTACCTTGGTCAATAGTAATTACCTTCGTCAATAGTATTTACCTTGGTCAATAGTAATTACTTTCGTCAATAGTAGTTGTCCCTTCAATATTACCAAGAGTCATTTGACCCTTCGTTAAGACCAAGAGTCATTTGACCCTTCGTTAAGACCAAGAGCCACCCTCAGTTTTTCTATAAATAGAGGCCTAGGGCTTCATTATTTTTCACGAATTCATTCAAGCTATAGAGAGAGAAAGTATAGAGAGAATAAGAGAGAGAGAATAAAAGTATTCTGCTACATCACTTTTCCAATATCCAGTTCTTTTAAGGTAGGGAATATTATTTCTTTTATATTCATGAAGAGAACTTCTGTTATTCCATTTGTTATTATTCTGTTGGAATAACCAGTATACGCGGTCTACCCTATACTTGGTGACATTCTTCTATTATTCTGTTGGAACATCCTGTCTGTGTGTTTTACACCGGACCTGGTTCCGTTTATTATTCTGTTGGAACATCCTGTCTGTGTGTTTTACACCGGACCTGGTTCCGTTTTATTATTATTCTGTTGGAATATCCTGTCTGTGTGTTTTACACCGGACCTGGTTCCATTATTTATTATTCTGTCGGAATATCCTGTCTGTGCGTTTACGCCGGACCTGGTTCCATTATTTATTATTCTATTGGAATAACCTGTCTGTGCGGTCTATCGCATGCATGGTGATTTCTTTTGTTATTCCATTCTTTATTGTACTCAGTTGGTTAAGTTTTGACTTCTATACTCCATGAAATTTGTGGAATATCCTTGATAGTTGCGTTTCATCCAGTATCTTTTCAAGAAAATATTCTTCTAAGCATTCTTGAATTTTACTCCACAATGCAGTATCATGTTGACAATTTGGACGTTGTTAATTCCTGGATAAATTAATTCTTGAACTTGTTTTATTGAATTCTTATATCATTGTCATCATCCTCATGTTTATAAAATGTTGAAAGTCATCTGTGGCCTGTAGTGCATAGATGGACTTGGTATGATTATGACCAGGGATTATTCGGTATAATCATGACCGTAATGTTACAAATGATGTGGTAAAAGTCCTCATTGGCCCGTAGTGCATTGATGGACAGTTGTTGGCATGATCATGACCATTAATGAATACACGAATATCCTTGGCCGTAGTGCAGGGGTGATTCGATGATGTGGATTATTTTATTAAGCTGAGTCTCAGCGATTACAGTGTTGAAAAACTTTTTAAATCATAAAAGATAGTAGAGTTTATTTTCTACTTGACTCTTTTAATGGATTGCTTGTTCCGCTACAGTTAAACTTGATGTCTATTATATTTTATCAGTTTAACATTGTTGAAGGCTAATGATAATTTATTCTGCATTATCTTAGTCATAATATTTCTTACTGGGCTAGTTGAGCTCACCCTTTCTTTCACTGTTCTCTTCAGGAAATGAGAACGTAGCTGGGACAAGTCGGGGTACGGAGTGATGGTCCGAATGATAGTATTAGTTAGTAGTCCTCACTATTCTATGTAATGGTGTGTTAATAAATGTAATGAGGACTCCTTTTGAGTATGAATACTCTCTAGAAGATAATATTTGTATTCAAACTCACAGTTTATGTTTTGTCGTATTGTACACGACAGATGTATTAATCAGTTGTATTTGTATTCTGTACTATGTATCCGACGACCCAAGATGGGTGATGTATACCTAATTTTGGGGGCGTCACAAGAACACATCCTAACCCTTTGCCTGAAGCATCACTGTAGATAACAAATCCATCCGATTCAGATGGTATTGTCAGAACAGGTGCCGAAATGAGTCTCCTCTTAAGCTCTTGAAAACTCTTCTCGCATTCCTCGCTCCATACGAATTTGATATCTTTCCGAGTCAGCTGAGTTAATGGGGTAGCGATTCGAGAAAACCCTTCCACGAATCTTCGATAATAACCAGCTAAGCCTAGAAAGCTACGTACTTCGGTCACCGTCTTTGGTTGCTCCCAACTTTGTATTGCTTCAATCTTCGCCGGGTCAACAGATACTCCATGTTTTGACACCACGTGCCCTAGGAAAGCTACTTCCTCAAGCCAGAACTCGCATTTCTTCAACTTAGCATATAACTTATTTTCACGCAGCCTTTGGAGTACCAGCTTCAAATGATGCTCATGATCTTCACGGCTTTTGGAATATATGAGGATGTCATCAATAAAGACAACAACGAACTGATCCAAATAATCCTTGAATACTCGGTTCATCATATCCATGAAAGCCGCAGGAGCATTAGTCAATCCAAAAGACATGACTAGGAATTCATAATGCCCGTACCGAGTTCTGAAGGCAGTCTTTGGAATATCCTCAGTTTTAACCTTCAGCTGATGATATCCAGAACGAAGATCGATCTTTGAAAAGAATTGTGCTCCTTGTAACTGGTCAAACAGGTCATCAATACGAGGTAGCGGATACCTATTCTTAATAGTGACATGGTTAATTCCCGGTAATCAATACAAAGTCGCATACTCCCGTCTTTCTTCTTTATAAATAAAACAGGAGCACCCCAAGGAGATGTACTAGGACGAATGAAACCGATGTCCAACAACTCTTGTAGTTGGACCTTTAACTCCTGAAGTTCAATAGGAGCCATTCGATATGGGGTTTTAGAAATGGGCTTTGTACCAGGTTCAAGATCAATAAAGAATTCAATTTCTCGTTCCGGGGGTAGACCGGGAAGTTCTTCAGGAAATACGTCAGGAAAGTCAATAACAACAGGAATATTATTCAAATTTGACGTGTCTTTATTCAAATCCATAACATGGGCTAAGAAAGCTTGACATCCGTTTTTAATAAACGAATGGCTTTATGGCTTGATATAACAGCGATTGATTTTAATGGCTTAGTTGTTTGAATTCGTACAACAGGTTGGTTAGGAATATGAAAACTAACAACCTTACGAAAACAATCAATTTTGGCATGATGAGTAGTTAGCCAATCAATCCCTAAAATTACATCAAAAGCAAGTATCTTTTAAGAGATAAGGTCAACAGGTAAGGTGATGGTGCCAACTTGGATCACACAAGATTTATAAACAGTGGATGTGATGAAAGTTTCTCCTAACGGAGTCTCCACAGATAAATCAAAGTCTAACTTCTCCGGAGTCAAGTTTAAACGTTGAGCACAAGCAGGAGAGATAAAAGAATGGGTAGAACCGGTATCTAATAAGGTATAAACTTCGCATGAATTTATGATTAGCTTACCCGTGATCACCTCGTTTGGGTTCCTCGCATGTTGACCAGTCACGACAAACGCTCTTCCAGGAACCATTGACTTTATCTTTTCTGGGACAGCTTTTTGAGTCACCATCCCCGCTGGACTTGGTTTTGCTATAGTGCAATCTCGAGCGATATGTCATTCCTTTCCACAATTATAACATACCTTAAACTGTTGTGGGCAGTTTGGGCTGATATGCCCTTCTTTTCCGCACTTATAGCATATAATCGGTGGTCGTTCTCCTCCCTTGGAACCAGTTGCTGCTGGTGCTGACGTCTTCGTATTATCATTGTTGAATCTCCTCTTTTTAAAATCTCCTCCCGACTCGCTTCTTCTATTTTCATAGCCACGATTACCACCAGAGTGGTTGCCGTTCATGTCTGTATTTTTCTTTCTCCGCTGGTTATCATTGTTCTGATGACTGCTGTCACCGATATGATCCTGGTTGTGGTCCCTCAGTTGACCGTACTCATTATCTCGCTCTAATAATTGAGCCCTGTTGACAACATCTGAATAGAGAGAAAATTTATGAGAAATGAGATATTGACGTATGCCAGGTTTCAAACCTCTCAAAAACATCCTCGTCATACGTTCCTCATTCTCCACCAAATGAGGTGCAAACCTGGACAACTCTGCAAACCTCGCCTCGTACTGAGACACCGTCATGTTATTCTGCTCCAGTCTAATAAACTCTACCTCCTTCATATGACGAATACTTTCAGGAAAGTACTTGTCATTGAACAGTTTCTGAAATGTCTCCCAAGACATGCTGAGTGCGGTTGGATGGGTACGCTTCACAGACTCCCACCAGTAATCTGCCTCGCCACGGAACATAAAGGTGGCGAATGGAACCTTCTGTTCCTCCGTGCATCCCAAGACATCGAATATCTTGGTAATTTGCTTGACCCACGTTTCCGCCATGATCGGATCCGGCTTTCCCTTAAATTCTGGTGGTCCCAATTCTTTGAACTGTTTGGCTATGACAAATCGTGAATTGCTATCATTTCCTCCTGTATTTTGAACACGAGTCTCCCTCGTCTGGTTTTGCATGAATTGCAAAAAACTTCTAAACATTCCATCATTCATCATCTGCTCATTGGTGTTGTTCACAGGAGGAACATTGCCAGCCTGTTGCACGTTCTCCTCGTTGGTAAGCACCGGTGTCTCCACGGTCTCATTTACTCCACTGTTAATATTCTCAGTCGACATTCTCAAATACTGCCATAAAACAAGGGTTAATTAAATAAATTAACAAATCACATAATACCTCTATATTATGACTGACCAATAAATAAGCTTAGGTAGGACACACTAGCGAAGGATTTATTCGTCTCTCCCCTCCTAGTTCTATTCCCGATCTCCGCCAGAGATCATATCCCTAAGCTCTGATACCAACTGTGACGCCCCCAAAATAGGTATACAACACCCATTCTGAGTCGCCAAAATACATGGTACAGAAACAACTACATCTTTATTATTACAACACAAGAACTGTGAGTTTAAATACAAATATTGTCATTTAGACAATATCCACACTCAAATAAGTCCTCATTACAATTATTGATACATTATTTCACAAAAATGGTGAGGACTACTAAAGTAACTTCTAGAACCATCATTCCATACCCCGACTAGTACTCGCTACATTCTCGCCTCCTGAGAAAAATGGAACAAAAAGGAAAAGGGTGAGCTCAACTAGCCCAGTAAAGAACATTATGACTAAGATAATACAGAACAAATTATCGTTAGTCTTCAACAGGGAAAAATCTAATAGAATACAATAGACAACAAGTTTTAAATCAATAACTGCAGCGGAAACAGCAAACCATTAGAAGAGTCAAGTAGAGAATGAGTTCTACTATCTTCTAAGATTTAAAAGTCCATCATCAATATTTTATCCCTGTAACAACAATCAATAACCATCTTTAATCAAATATTCATCTTTGCACTACAGGCCAAAGATATTTATTTGTATCACCAGTCGGTCATGTTCATCTCAACACCTGTTCATCTTTGCACTAGGGCCAAAGATATTCATCAGTTAATCATTCATCTTTGCACTACGGGCCAAAGATATTCAGTAATATCATCATTTAGGACTGAGGATGATGAAAAATATCTTAAAGAAAACGAATCCAGTGAAACAAAATAACAAATATTAAGGATTCGTATTTCGATTTATCCATGTCCAAAAATACCTTATAATTTTTCATAGTGAAGTAGAATTCAAGAATGATCAAAACATGAATACAATCAAAGCTAGTACCCAGAATAGATATTTTGGACGAAAAGAAGAAAATTTTTATTTTTCGGTGAATAGTAACTCGTGAATAGTAAACCCGACGTGAAAAGTTCCAAATTTGATAAAAATTTCTAATCAATATTTCGGCATAATGATATTGAAGAAATAATATCATTTTTGAATAAAATAACATCCCTTACCTCGTAAAGACAGTACTTCTGGTCGGAATACCAGTATAAGGCTGAAAGACACTTGTCTGATGAATAGAAACTCTCAAAGTATCTAAATACTCACAAAATACACTCAATAATCTAGAGAGAGAAAGAGAGAAAACTTGTTTCTGGTGTGATTTTCAATTCTAACTTAGCCCTCTATTTATAGGAAAATGTTAGCACGCCGAAGCAGACTTAACCTGCAACCTGATGGCTTTACCTGCTACTATTCCCACCCACCACATTTGAATAAAAATCTCAGCACATTTCTTCACCAACCAAGAGTGGGGCCCACCAATTCTAGAATTTTCTACCACAATGATTTAACTCCGAAAATTCAACAATTTCTGAACCAGTCATCTCGTAAAATTCATAATAAATCATATATTCATTTTTAACGGTTCAAAATTTGTGGACATATACTCAACTTATATATGTATAACATATCCAAAAACTACCACGATCCAACGGTCGGATTAAAAATTATTACCCCCGCAAAATATCTCAAAAACCCTGATTTTTAATACCTCCATTCCGACAAAAATACTGATAAAAACCTCAACATTAACTCCTTCATTTTTAACCACAAAAATATATTCCTCATTTATATCCACAAAAATAAATATTTCCTTATCATATGAATCAATAATTAATTATTCACAAATAATATTACAGAATCACATTTATGACAACCAGGCCGTTCCCAGGAAAGAGGGGGCTTTCCAATAAGGATTTCTCCTTACTGGCGCGCAATTAGATGACCAAACCTCTCCTTAGACAGAACTTTCTAGACATTGCCAATAATGTTATCTAATAATATTATTCAAATAATATGAATTATTGATCTGATAATGGGAAATACTGTGTAGTGACAATTATTGAAACAACAGTAATATAAAATATCAACGCAGTAATTATTGAATCAATAAAATAAAATACTGAACAGTAATTACTGTAACCATTATTGAGTAGTGCCTTCTTACGTAAGAATCAATAATTGGTGCAATACAGTGTGCTACTGTGTAACAACGCGTATTACTGTGTTTTAACCACCGGGTATTCCAACAGTATTTACAGGTAACAACTACGCCGTTATTAATAAAAAACAATACTTGTCGTTTTCTTCATCCAATCGCTTTCCGTTATGGGGCCCACAAAAGACTGCGCCGTCGTACGAATATTCCCCGACAGAAGAATATTCCACGACCAAACGAATATTCCCGACAACAATGTATATTTTATAACCATGCTTATTTGAAATATTTTCGTATTTTACCCATAACTAACCTCATTAATCAATTTAACACTTACTATTTCAAAATAATAAATAGAGGGAATTTAAATTTTCATTTATTAATAATTTGGGGTCTTACAAATATTATCTTCTAGAGAGTATTCATACTCAAAAGGAGTCCTCATTATATTTATTAACACACCATTACATAGAATAGTGAGGACTACTAACTAATACTATCATTCGGACCATCACTCCGTTCCCCGACTTGCCCCAGCTACGTTCTCATTTCCTGAAGAGAACAGTGAAAGAAAGGGTGAGCTCAACTAGCCCAATAAGAAATATTATGACTAAGATAATGCAAAATAAATTATCATTAGCCTTCAACAATGTTAAACTGATAAAATATAATAGACATCAAGTTTAACTGCAGCGGAACAAGCAATCCATTAAAAGAGTCAAGTAGAAAATAAACTCTACTATCTTTTATGATTTAAAAGATTTTCCAACACTGTAATCGCTGAGACTCAGCTTAATAAAATAATTCACATCATCGAATCACCCCTGCACTACGGCCAATGATATTCGTATATTCATTAATGGTCATGATCATGCCAACAACTATCTATCAACGCACTACGGGCTAATGAGGACTTTTACCACATCATTTGTAACATTACGGTCATGATTATACCGAATAATTCCTGGTCATAATCATACCAAGTCCATCTATGCACTACAGGCCACAGATGACTTTTAACATTTTATAAACATGAGGATGATGACAAGGATATAAGAATTCAATAAAACAAGTTCAAGAATTAATTTATCCAAGAATTAACAACGTCCAAATTGTCAACATGATACTGCTTTGTGGAGTAAAATTCAAGAATACTTAGAAGAATATTTTCATGAAAAGATACTGGATGAACCGCAATTATCAAGGATATTTCACTAATTTCATGGAGTATAGAAGTCAAACTTAACCAATTGAGTATAATAAAGAATGGAATAACAAAAGAAATCATCATGCATGCGATAGACCGCACAGACAGGTTATTCCAACAGAATAATAAATAATGGAACCAGGTCCGGCGTAAACGCACAGACAGGATATTCCAACAGAATAATAAATAATGGAACCAGGTCCGGCGTAAACGCACAGACAGGATATTCCGACAGAATAATAAATAATGGAACCAGGTCCGGCGTAAACGCACAGACAGGATATTCCAACAGAATAATAACAAGACGGAACCAGGTCCGGTGTAAAACACAGAGACAGGATGTTCCAACAGAATAATAATAAAAACGGAACCAGGTTCGGTGTAAAACACGCAGACAGGATGTTTCGACAGAATAATAATAAAAACGGAACCAGGTCCGGTGTAAAACACACAGACAGGATGTTCCAACAGAATAATAGAAGAATGTCACCAAGTATAGGGTAGATCCGCGTATACAGGTTATTCCAACAGAATAATAAGAAATGGAATAACACCCCTTACCGTTTTAAAGACGAGCTGAAATAAGGAAGTAGTTAAGTAGTAGAATACTCTTCTTCTCTCTCTCTATAGTCTCTCTCTATAGTTTCTCTCTCTAGAGTTCAGTGAATTCGTAAGAAATAATGAAGGAATGAGCTGCTATTTATAGAAAAATAGAATGCATAGTAACTAATCCATGAACGGTCCAGATTGATTACTTTAATCTGATGGTCCATATTTAAAGAAAAATCTTTTAAATAAAATATAATATATTCTATTTATAGAATAACTTTAATAAAGTATTCTATTTTATATAAAAAGATGTTTCTGTTTTATTACGTTAATAATACGAATAAAACAAAACGTCATTATCGCTAAATAATTCATATTATTAACTGACAATAATTGAATCAAACTGAGTGACTTCTCACATAAGCATTAATAATCAATACTGTGTGCTACTATGCAACCACACGTATTACTGTACTTTTACTACCGAGTAGTTCAACAGTAACAATGGTAAAATTTCCGCCGTTATTTTTAATAAAATATTTTTGTCGTTTTCTCAATCCGACAATAATTCCGTTGTGGGGTCCACCAATGATTGTGTCGTTGTACGAATATTCCCTGTTAAAATGAATATTCCCCGACCAATCGAATATTATATAACAACTTGCGTACTTTGCAAAATTTATAAATATTACCCACAACTATAACATTATATCAAATTAACTCCATAATATTCAAAAATGATATTTATAGAAAATTCTTCTTTATTTATAAAAGTTGGGGTCTTACAACCTCCCCTTCTTATGAAATTTCGCCTTCGAAATTAGGGTACGTACCTGGTATGTCGAAGAGGTAAGGATACCTTGATTTCATTTCAGATTCTAACTCCCAAGTCATTTTCTCAACATCGTGGTTTCTCCACAAAACTTTGACTTGAGGTATAACCTTGGAGCGTAGAATATGTTCCTTCTTATCAAGATTTGAACAGGAACTTCTTCATACGTCAAATCTTCCGCTATTTCGTCCGGTTCTAACTCAATAATGTGGTTCGGGTCTTCCACATATTTGCGTAACATGGATATGTGAAAAACGTTATGAACACGAGACATACTTGGCGGTAAAGCGAGTCTATAAGCCACAGTTCCTACTCGATCGAGGATTAAAAATGGACCGATGAATCGAGGATTGAGCTTTCCTCTCTTTTCAAATCTCGTAACTCCTTTCCATGGAGCAACACGTAAGAACACATGATCTCCTACATCAAATTCCACGTCCTTTCGATGAAGATCAGCATAACTCTTTTGTCGATCTTGTGAGGTTTTTATACGTTGTCGGATCGTTTGAATCTTTTCTGTAGTCATACGTACCAACTCCGGTCCCAACAACGTTGCTTCGCCCACCTCATCCCAGCATACTGGAGAACGACATTTTCTTCCATACAATGCTTCGAATGGAGCCATGCCAATACTTGCTTGATAACTGTTGTTGTAGGAAAACTCCACCAATGGTAAGAACTTGTCCCAACTTCCTTTGAAGTCAAAGACACAGAGTCTTAATAGATCTTCAAGAGTTTGAATAGTTCTCTCTGATTGTCCGTCCGTCTGAGGATGATATGCTGAACTAAATCGTAACTCCGTGCCCATAGCCTTTTGTAAACTAACCCAAAATCGTGAAGTGAATCTTGGGTCTCGGTCAGAAACTATGGATACTGGCATACCATGCAGTCTTACAATCTCGTTTATGTACATACGAGCAAGACGTTCAAGTGTATAAGTTTCTCGTATCGGTAAGAAATGAGCAGACTTGGTCAATCTATCAACAATGACCCAAATCGCATCAATACCTTGAGAAACCCTGGGAAGACCGGTAACGAAATCCATGGTAATGTGCTCCCACTTCCATTCTGGAATTTCAAGTGGTTGCAATGGACCTTTTGGTACTTGATGCTCCGCTTTGACTCGTTGACAAGTTAGACACCTTGAGATAAACAATGCTATCTCTCTCTTCATATTGCTCCACCAAAATGTATGACGAAGATCATGATACATTTTGGTACTTCCAGGATGGATTGCAAACGGTGTGTTGTGCGCCTCCATCATGATTTCATACTTTAAATCAGGGTTGTTAGGAACACAAAATCTGGAGTTGACTCGAAGTATTCCTTCTTCATCGATTCTTGCTTCCGGCATAGCACCTTCTTGCACTTTCTTCCTCATACGCATCAGCTCCAGGTCTGTAGCTTGAGCAGCTTTAACTTTATCGATTAAAGTCGGTTCTACTCGTATATTCGCCATCATCACGTGGGTCCCTGGAGTCTTTAACTCTATCTCCATCCTTTGCAAATCACACAAAATGGGTCTTTGTGTTGACAATATCGCACTCGTACTTGCATATGATCTTCTACTCAATGCGTCAGCTACCACGTTCGCTTTTCCAGGATGGTATTGAATGGTATGATCATAATCTTTCAACAGTTCAAGCCAACGTCGTTGTCGCATGTTGAGTTCCTTTTGAGTGAAGAAATATTTGAGGCTTTTATGATCCGTAAAGATCTCCACCTTCTCCCCATACAAGTAATGCCTCCAAATTTTAAGTGCAAAGACAACAGCTGCCAACTCTAGATCATGAGTAGGATAATTCCTCTCATATTCCTTGAGTTGTCTTGATGCATAGGCTATGACTTTTCCATGTTGCATGAGAACGCATCCCAACCCTTTGCTCGAAGCATCACTGTAGATGACAAATCCCTCCGAGCCAGATGGTATTGTTAGAACAGGTGCTGAAATGAGTCTCCTCTTGAGTTCTTGAAAACTCTGCTCACATTCTTCGCTCCAACCGAACTTTGTATCTTTCCGAGTCAGCTGAGTTAATGGAGTAGCGATTCGAGAAAATCCTTCCACGAATCTCCGATAATAACCAGCTAAACCAAGAAAGCTACGTACTTCGGTCACTGATTTAGGTTGCTCCCAGCTTTGAATAGCTTCAATCTTTGCCGGGTCAACAGATATTCACGACTTGATACTACGTGCCCAAGGAATGCTACCTCTTCCAGCCAGAACTCGCATTTCTTCAACTTGGCATAAAGTTTGTATTCACGAAGCTTTTGGAGTACCAGCCTCAAGTGTTGCTCATGATCTTCACGGCTTTTGGAATAAACAAGGATGTCATCGATAAAGATGACCACAAAGTGATCCAAATATTCCTTAAATACCCTGTTCATCATATCCATGAAGGCAGCAGGAGCATTAGTCAATCTAAAAGACATAACTAAGAATTCATAATGCCCGTACCGAGTTCTAAAAGCTGTCTTTGGAATATCCTCAGTTCTAACCTTCAGCTGATGATATCCAGAACGAAGATCGATCTTTGAAAAGAATTGTGCTCCTTGCAACTGGTCAAATAGGTCATCAATACGTGGCAATGGGTACCTATTTGTACCTATTTTTGATGGTGACATGATTCAACTCCCGATAATCAATACAAAGTCGCATACTCCCATCTTTCTTCTTCACGAACAGAACAGGAGCACCCCAAGGAGAAGTACTAGGACGAATAAAACCAATGTCTAACAATTCCTGCAGTTGGGTCTTTAACTCCTAAAGTTCAATAGGAGCCATTCGATATGGGGTTTTGGAAATGGGTTTTGTACCGGGTTCAAGGTCGATACAAAATTCAATTTCACGCTCTGGGGGTAGGCCAGGAAGTTCTTCGGGAAATACGTCAGGAAATTTATTAACAACAGAAATATCATTCAAAGCTGATGTATTTTTGTTTAGATCTGTGACATGAGCTAAGAAAGCTTGACATCCGTTTTTCAATAAACGAATAACTTTATGGCTTGAAATGACAGCGATTGATTTTAATGGTTTGGTTGCTTGAATTCGCATAATAGGTCGATTAGGAATATGAAAGCTAACAACCTTACGAAAACAATCAATTTTTGCATGATGAGTAGTTAACCAATCAATCCCTAGAATCACGTCAAATGCAAGTATTTTTAATGAGATAAGATCGATAGGTAATGTGTGGGTACCAACTTGAACCAAACAAGACTTATAAACCGTGGATGTAATGATGGTTTCTCCCAATGGAGTTTCAACTGCTAAGTCAAAGTCTAATTTCTCCGGAATCAAATTTAATCGATGAGCGCAAGTAGGAGAAATAAAAGAATGGGTAGAACCGGTATCAAATAAAGTATAGACTTCGTTAGAGTTTATGATAAGCTTACCCGTGATGACCTCATTCGGGTTCCTTACTTTCTGGGAGTTCACAACAAACGCTCTCCCTTGCACAACCGGTTTTGACTTTTCTGGGACGGCCTTTGGTGCCTCCATCCTAGCTGAATTTGTCTTCGGTAAACGATAAAATCGGGCTAAATGACCTTCTCTTCCACAATTATAACATGCTTTGGACAGCATCGCGCAGTTTGGACTGATGTGCCCCTCCCCTCCGCATTTGAAACATATGATAGGTGGTCGTTCTCCTTCCTTAACGACAGGTGCTGGTGCTGAC
The DNA here is from genome assembly GCA_016801055.1 of Panax notoginseng. Classification (NCBI taxonomy): domain Eukaryota; kingdom Viridiplantae; phylum Streptophyta; class Magnoliopsida; order Apiales; family Araliaceae; genus Panax; species Panax notoginseng. The sequence goes on along the minus strand of CM029022.1, from coordinate 6,442,902 downwards.
GTCTTTCCATCATTGTTGAATCTCCTCTTCTTGAAATGTCCATTCTTATTATTTTGGCCCTGATTACCACCGAAGTGGTTACCATTTCTGGCCTGTTGATTCCCTCCACGCTTGTTGTCACCGCTTCGATGACTGCTTTCACTAGTATTATCATTTTGTCGGCTGCTCTCTTTTGGTTGCGTTGTCTCGTTATCGCGCTCCACCAACTGAGCCCTATTTACAACATCTGAATATAGACACAATTTATGAGAAACAAGATGTTGACGTATCTCCGGCTTTAAACCTCTTAAAAACATCCGCGTCATTCTTTCTTCATTATCCACCAGGTGGGACGCAAACCGGGATAACTCCGCAAATTTTGCCTCGTACTGCGACACGGTCATATTATTCTGCTCCAATTTGATGAACTCCACCTCCTTCATGTGACGAATACTCTCGGGAAAGTATTTGTCGTTAAACAGCTCTTGGAACTTCTCCCAAGACATCTTCAGTGCGGCAGGTTGAGTACGCTTTATCGATTCCCACCAGTAATCTGCCTCTCCTCGCAACATAAAGGCGGCAAAGGGAACCTTTTGCTCCTCGGAGCAACCCAAGACATCAAATATCTTGGTGATCTGCTTTATCCATGTTTCAGCTACAAGTGGTTTGGGTTCTCCCTTAAACTCCGGTGGTCCCAGCTCCTTAAACTGTTTAGCGGTGACCGCCAGAGAGTTTCCAGTATTTCCACCTACGTTGTGGACAGGAGCCGCTTTCACCTGTTGTTGCATGAATTGCATAAAACCTCTGAACATTTCATCATTCATCATCTGGTCAGTGTTGTTGTTTGCATGAGGATTGTCACCTTCCTGATGAACATTATCCTGATTATTGATATGTGGTGAATCAATAATCGCCTGTGCTCCATTGCTATTCTCAACATTCTCAGATGCCATTTTCAGATACTGCCACAAAATAAAAGTTAATTGATACGTCATATATTATCCTTATATTATGACCGACCAATTAAATACCATGCAAATAAACTTAGGTAGGTCATACTAGCGAAGGAATTCCCCGTCTCTCCCCTCCTAGTTCTATTCTCACATCTTAGCCAGGGATCATATCCCTAAGCTCTGATACCAACTGTGACGCCCTCAAAATTAGGTATACATCACCCATCTTGGGTCGTCAGATACATAGTACAAAATACAAATACAACTTACTAATACAACTGTCGTGTACAATACGACAAAACATAAACTGTGAGTTTGAATACAAATATTATCTTCTAGAGAGTATTCATACTCAAAAGGAGTCCTCATTACATTTATTAACACACCATTACATAGAATAGTGATGACTACTAACTAATACTATCATTCGGACCATCACTCCGTTCCCCGACTTGCCCCAGCTACGTTCTCATTTCCTGAAGAGAACAGTGAAAGAAAGGGTGAGCTCAACTAGCCCAGTAAGAAATATTATGACTAAGATAATGCAGAATAAATTATCATTAGCCTTCAACAATGTTAAACTGATAAAATATAATAGACATCAAGTTTAACTGCAGCGGAACAAGCAATCCATTAAAAGAGTCAAGTAGAAAATAAACTCTACTATCTTTTATGATTTAAAAGATTTTCCAACACTGTAATCGCTGAGACTCAGCTTAATAAAATAATTCACATCATCGAATCACCCCTGCACTACGGCCAATGATATTCGTATATTCATTAATGGTCATGATCATGCCAACAACTGTCCATCAATGCACTACGGGCCAATGAGGACTTTTACCACATCATTTGTAACATTACGGTCATGATTATACCGAATAATCCCTGGTCATAATCATACCAAGTCCATCTATGCACTACAGGCCACAGATGACTTTCAACATTTTATAAACATGAGGATGATGACAATGATATAAGAATTCAATAAAACAAGTTCAAGAATTAATTTATCCAAGAATTAACAACGTCCAAATTGTCAACATGATACTGCTTTGTGAAGTAAAATTCAAGAATACTTAGAAGAATATTTTCATGAAAAGATACTGGATGAACCGCAATTATCAAGGATATTTCACTAATTTCATGGAGTATAGAAGTCAAAACTTAACCAATTGAGTATAATAAAGAATGGAATACCAAAAAAAATCACCATGCATGCGATAGACCGCACAGACAGGTTATTCCAACAGAATAATAAATAATGGAACCAGGTCCGGCGTAAACGCACAGACAGGATATTCCGACAGAATAATAAATAATGGAACCAGGTCCGGCGTAAACGCACAGACAGGATATTCCGACAGAATAATAAATAATGGAACCAGGTCCGGTGTAAAACACACAGACATGATATTCCAACAGAATAATAACAAGACGGAACCAGGTCCGGTGTAAAACACACAGACAGAATGTTCCAACAGAATAATAATAAAAACGGAACCAGGTCCGGTGTAAAACACACAGATAGGATGTTCCAACAGAATAATAGAAGAATGTCACCAAGTATAGGGTAGATCCGCGTATACAGGTTATTCCAACAGAATAATAAGAAATGGAATAACAACAGTTCTCTTCATGAATAAGAAAGAATAACACCCCTTGCCGTTTTAAAGACGAGCTGAAATAAGGAAGTAGTTAAGTAGCAGAATACTCTTCTTCTCTCTCTCTATAGTTTCTCTCTATAGTTTCTCTCTCTAGAGTTCAGTGAATTCGTAAGAAATAATGAAGGAATGAGCTGCTATTTATAGAAAAATAGAATGCATAGTAACTAATCCATGAATGGTCCAAATTGATTACTTTAATCTGACGGTCCATATTTAAAGAAAAATCTTTTAAATAAAATATAATATATTCTATTTATAGAATAACTTTAATAAAGTATTCTGTTTTATATAAAAAGATGTTTCTGTTTTATTACGTTAATAATACGAATAAAACAAAACGTCATTATCGCTAAATAATTCATATTATTAACTGACAATAATTGAATCAAACTGAGTGACTTCTCACATAAGCATTAATAATCAATACTGTGTGCTACTATGCAACCACACGTATTACTGTACTTTTACTACCGAGTAGTTCAACAGTAACAATGGTAAAATTTCCGCCGTTATTTTTAATAAAATATTTTTGTCGTTTTCTCAATCCGACAATAATTCCGTTGTGGGGTCCACCAATGATTGTGTCGTTGTACGAATATTCCCTGTTAAAACGAATATTCCCCGACCAATCGAATATTATATAACAACTTGCGTACTTTGCAAAATTTATAGATATTACCCACAACTATAACATTATATCAAATTAACTCCATAATATTCAAAAATGATAATTATAGAAAATTCTTCTTTATTTATAAAAGTTGGGGTCTTACAGTTACCGAAACTTTTTTTGTTACAATCGAATAACTGTTTTGTTGATGTAGACATGTTTGCTGGCGTGGAGGGCAGAAGGCTTGCCTTAATTTTTTTTTTCAAGAAAATGTTGCTCACGAGTGTCAAGAAACCTTATTTTTCAACAATATCCACTAGAGCAACTACCTATCATGCTAGAATTTATGTAACACTAATATTTATACCAATAATAATAATTATTATTTTATCAAAAAAATATCGTTTAAACTATTATACCCTTACCAATTATACTATTCAATAATTTTTAATTTACATACTTTTTTTAGTTGATTAAGTATCATACACCATACTATTACTACAGCTATTACATTAATTAATAGTAAAAATTTATATGGTTAAACTAAGTGACTCAAAGAAAGTTGTGTACATATATGGTTAAATTGTTTATATATAGTCCGGATCTTAAGCTCATCCCTTATCTAACTCATCCCTCTTTAGCCACGGACCTGGTGACGATTCGGTTATACAACTGTCGTCTATACTTTTAGCGAAGGACAACATATAGTGTCGCTAAAAGTATAGAAAACGGTTGTATGACTGAACTGTCACCGGGTCCGTCGCTAATAGAGGGGTGAGCTCGGGTGAATTAGATAAGAGGTGAGCTTAAGATCCGGACAGTACTTTAATAAACAAAAACTTTAACTATGTATACATAAAGAATACTAAAAATAAAAGATTTCGCAAATTTTCTTATGATTTGGTATTATGAAACAATTTTATTGATAAATCAAAAATTAGTACTATATTTTTACACGATTTTAGTTCACTCTATCATTTTGAATATTAAAATTTATGACTTTAATATCTTCAAATAATATATTTTTTGTTATTTAATAATAATAATATTTAATCTTGTTAACAAATATTTTTCATTATTTAACAATTTCTATATATCAGTAAAAATGTCACAATAATGTGACCAAATATCCAAGAAAATTAGAATTATTAAAAAAAGGTTGGCATTAAATATTGATTAAAAAATGCAAATGTACTCTTTGTGACGCCCCCAGAATAGGTATACAACACCCATTCTGAGTCGCCAAATACATGGTACAGAAAGCAAACTACAACTTCAATAATACAATTGTCGTGCAAAATACGACAACACATACTGTGAGTTTAAATACAAATATTGTCTTCTAGACAATATCCACACTCAAATAAATCCTCATTACAATTATTCAAACACTATTTTACAGAAATAGTTAGGACTGCTAATACATCTTTCTAGAACCATTACTCCATACCCCGACTAGATCCTGCTATGTTCTCACCTCCTGAGAAGAAAAATGGAACAAAAAGGAAAAGGGTGAGCTCAACTAGCCCAGTAAAGAATATTATGACTAAGATAATATACAACAAATTATCGTTAGTCTTCAACAGGGAAAAATCTGATAAAATATAATCGACAACAAGTTTTAGATCAACAACTGCAGCGGAAACAACAAACCATTAGAAGAGTCAAGTAGAGAAAGAATTCTACTATCTTCTAAGATTTAAAAGTCCATCATCAATATTTTATCCCTGTAACATCAATTAATAATCATCTTTAACCAAATATTCATCTTTGCACTACAGGCCAAAGATATTCATTTGTATCATCAGTCGGTCATGTTCATCTCAACACCTGTTCATCTTTGCACTACAGGCCAAAGATATTCATCAAGTAATTATACATCTTTGCACTACAGGCCAAAGATATTCATTAATATCATCATTTAGGACTGAGGATGATGAAAAATATCTTAAAGAGAACGAATCCAATGAGACAGAAGGACAAATAGTAGGGATTCGTATAACAGTTTATCCAAGATCAATAATACTTCATAATAATCAATTGTGAAGCAGAATTCAAAAATAAAGATCAAAACATGGATACAATCAAAGATAGTAACCATAATAGACATCTTGGACAAAAAGGAAAAATTTTATTTTTCGGTGAATAGTGCCGTATTCGTGAATAGTGCCGTATACGTGAATAGTGCCGTATACGTGAATAGTAACCCCCGACACAAAAAGTTCCAAATTTGATAAAAACTCATATCAATATTTCAGCATAATGATATTGAAGAAAATAATATCATTAAGAAGAAAATAATATCCCTTACCTCAAAATATCAGTACTTCTGGTCGGAATACCGGTATAAGGCTGAAAGAAACTTGCTCTGATGAATAGAAACTCTCAAAGTATCTAAATACTCACAAAATACACTCAATAATCTAGAGAGAGAAAGAGAGAAAACTTGTTTCTGGTGTGATTTTCAATTCTAACTTAGCCCTCTATTTATAGGAAAATTTTGGTAGGTTTGACCTGCAACCTGATGGCTTTACCTGCTACTATTCCCACCCACCACATTTGAAATATAATTCAGCACATTTCTTCACCAACCACAAGTGGGGCCCACCAATTCTAGAATTTTCCACCAAAATGATAAACTCCGAAAATTCAACAATTTCTGAACCAGTCATCTTGTAAAATTCATAATAAATCATACGTTCATTTTTAACGGTTCAAAATTTGTGGACATATACTCAACTTATATATGTATAACATATCCAAAAATTACCACGATCCAACGGTCGGATTAAAAATTATAACACCCGCAATATTTCTCAAAAACCCTGATTTGATTTTTAATACCTCCATTCCGACAAAAATACTGATAAAAACCTCAACATTAACTCCTTCATTTTTAACCACAAAAATATATCCCTCATTTATATCCACATAAAATAAATATTTCCTTATCATATGAATCAATAATTAATTATTCACAAATAATATTACAGAATCACATTTATGACAACCAGGCCGTTCCCAGGAAAGAGGGGGCTTTCCAATAAGGATTTCTCCTTACTGGCGCGCAATTAGATGACCAAACCTCTCCTTAGACAGAACTTTCTAGACATTGCCAATAATGTTATCTAATAATATTATTCAAATAATATGAATTATTGATCTGATAAATGAAAATACTGTGCAGCAACAATTATTGAAACAACAATAATATAAAATATCAACGCAGCAATTATTGAATCAATAAAATAAAATATTGAATAATAACTACTGTAACAATTATTGAGTAGTGCCTTCTTACGTAAGAATCAATAATTGGTGCAATACCGTGTGCTACTGTATTTTAACCACCGGGTATTCCAACAGTATTAACGGTAACAACTACGCCGTTATTTATAAACAACTTATACTTGTCGTTTTCTTCATCCAATCGCTTTCCGTTATGGGGCCCACACAAGGCTGCGTCGTCGTACGAATATTCCCCGACAGCAAGAATATTCCACGACCAACCGAATATTCACCGACCAAAAATAAATATTTTATAACCACTTGCTTATTTTGCAAAATTTGCACATTTCACCCATAACCAAAGTATTATATCAAATTAACCCCTTATTATTCACAATAATATTTAGAGAAAATTTGATTTTATTCATTAATAAGTTGGGGTCTTACAACCTCCCCTCCTTATGAAATTTCGTCCTCGAAATTGACGTACGTACCTGATGTTTCAAAAAGGTGAGGATACCTCGCTTTCATTTCTGATTCCAACTCCCAGGTCATTTCTTCAATAGCATGGTTTCTCCACAAAACCTTAACTTGTGGTATAACCTTCGTGCGTAGGACATGCTCTTTCCTATCCAAGATCTTAACAGGTACCTCCTCGTACGTTAAATCTTCAGCTATCTCGTCTGGTTCTAACTCAATAATGTGGTTCGGGTCTTTAACATATTTACGAAGCATAGATATGTGAAAAACATTATGAACACGAGACATGCTTGGAGGTAATGCGAGTCTATATGCCACATTTCCTATTCGCTCAAGAATCTCAAATGGACCAACAAATCTTGGATTGAGCTTTCCTCTCTTCCCAAATCTTGTAACTCCCTTCCATGGTGCAACACGTAACAATACATGATCCCCAATATTAAATTCCACGTCCTTCCGATGAAGATCCGCATAACTCTTTTGTCGATCCTGTGCCGTTTGTATACGTTGTCGAATCGTTTGGATCTTCTCTGTAGTAATGCGTACCAATTCTGGTCCCAACAATGTTGCTTCACCCACCTCGTCCCAGCATACTGGAGAACGACATTTTCTTCCATACAACGCCTCAAATGGAGCCATACCTATGCTCGCCTGATAACTGTTGTTGTAGGAGAATTCCACCAATGGTAGGTACTTATCCCAACTCCCTTTGAGATCTAAGACACAAAGTCTTAATAGATCTTCAAGAGTTTGAATAGTCCTCTCTGATTGTCCGTCCGTTTGAGGATGGTATGCTGAACTGAATCGTAAATCCGTGCCCATAGCTTTCTGCAAGCTAACCCAAAATCGTGAAGTGAATCTTGGGTCACGATCCGAAACTATGGATACTGGCATGCCATGCAATCTCACAATCTCGTTCACGTACATACTAGCAAGACGTTCAAGGGAATAAGTCTCACGTATCGGCAAGAAATGAGCGGACTTGGTTAATCTATCAACAATAACCCAAATCGCATCTATGCCTTGAGAAACCTTGGGAAGACCCGTAACAAAATCCATAGTAATGTGTTCCCACTTCCATTTCGGAATCTCAAGTGGTTGCAATGGACCCTTTGGTACTTGATGCTCCGCTTTTACACGTTGACAAGTTAAACATCTCGAGATAAACTCCGCGATCTCTCTTTTCATATTGCTCCACCAAAATGTATGTCGAAGATCGTGATACATTTTGGTACTCCCAGGATGGATTGCAAACGGTGTGTTGTGTGCCTCCATCATTATTCTATGCTTCAAGTCAAAATCGTTAGGAACACAAAGTCTGGAGTTGACTCGAAGTATTCCTTCTTCATCGATTCTTGCTTCTGGAATAGCACCTTCTTGCACTTTCTTCTTCATACGCATCAGCTCTATATCCGTAGCTTGAGCAGCTTTAACTTTATCGATTAAAGTCGGTTCTACTCGTATATTTGATATCATCATGTGGGTACTTGGAGCCTTCATCTCTATCTCCATCCTTTGCAAGTCATACAAAATGGGCCTTTGTGTTAAAAACATTGCACTCGTACCCGCATATGATCTTCTACTCAATGCGTCAGCTACTACGTTTGCTTTTCCAGGATGGTATTGGATGGTATGATCGTAATCTTTCAACAGCTCAAGCCAACGTCGTTGCCGCATGTTGAGTTCCTTTTGGGTGAAGAAATATTTGAGGCTTTTATGATCTGTATAGATCTCCACTTTCTCCCCATAAAGGTAGTGTCTCCAGATCTTCAACGCAAAAACGACTGCTGCCAACTCCAAATCATGAGTAGGATAATTCCTCTCATATTCTTTGAGTTGTCGTGAGGCATAGGCTATGACTTTCCCATGTTGCATGAGAACACATCCTAACCCTTTGCCTGAAGCATCGCTGTAGATAACAAATCCATCCGAACCAGATGGTATTGTCAAAACAGGTGCCGAAATGAGTCTCCTCTTGAGTTCTTGGAAACTCTTCTCGCATTCCTCACTCCATACGAATTTTGTATCTTTCCGAGTCAGCTGAGTTAACGGAGTAGCGATTCGAGAAAATCCTTCCACAAATCTCCGATAATAACCAGCTAAGCCCAGAAAGCTACGTACTTCGGTTACCGACTTCGGTTGCTCCCAACTTTGTATGGCTTCAATCTTCGCCGGGTCGACAGATACTCCATGTTTTGACACCACGTGCCCAAGGAATGCTACTTCCTCAAGCCAGAACTCGCATTTCTTCAGTTTGGCATATAGCTTGTTTTCACGAAGCCTTTGCAGTACCAGCTTCAAATGGCGCTCATGATCTTCACGGCTTTTGGAATAGATGAGGATGTCATCAATAAAGACAACAACGAACTGATCCAAATATTCTTTGAATACACGGTTCATCATATCCATGAAGGCAGCAGGAGCATTAGTCAATCCAAAAGACATTACTAAGAATTCATAATGCCCGTACCGAGTTCTGAAGGCAGTCTTTGGAATATCCTCAGTTTTAATCTTCAGCTGATGATATCCAGAACGAAGATCGATCTTTGAAAAGAATTGTGCTCCTTGCAACTGGTCAAACAGGTCATCAATGCGAGGTAGCGGATACCTATTCTTGATGGTGACATGGTTCAATTCTCGATAGTCAATACAAAGTCGCATACTCCCGTCTTTCTTCTTTACAAATAAAACAGGAGCACCCCAAGGAGACGTACTAGGACGAATAAAACCGATGTCCAACAACTCCTGTAGTTGGACTTTTAACTCCTGAAGTTCAATAGGAGCCATTCGATATGGGGTTTTAGAAATGGGCTTTGTACCGGGTTCAAGGTCAATAAAGAATTCAATTTCTCGTTCCGGGGGTAGACCGGGAAGTTCTTCAGGAAATACATCGGAAAATTCTCTAACAATAGAAATATTATTCAAATCTGACTTGTCTTTGTTCAAATCCATAACATGGGCTAAGAAAGCTTGACATCCGTTTTTCAATAAACGAATAGCTTTGTGGCTCGATATGACAGTGACTGATTTTAGTGGTTTAGTAGTTTGAATTCGTATGACAGGTTGGTTAGGAATATGAAAACTAACAACCTTACGAAAACAATCAATTTTAGCATGATGAGTGGTTAACCAATCAATTCCTAAAATCACATCAAAAGCAAGTATCTTTAAAGAGATAAGATCAACAGGTAATGTGATAGTGCCAACTTGGATCATGCAAGATTTATAAACTGTAGATGTAACGAAGGTTTCACCCAACGGAGTTTCAACAGATAAGTTAAAGTCCAATTTCTCCGGAGTCAAGTTTAAACGTTGAGCACAAGCAGGAGAGATAAAAGAATGGGTAGAACCGGTATCTAGTAAAGTATAAACTTCGCAAGAATTCAAGATTAGCTTACCCGTGATCACCTCGTTCGGGTTTCTCGCGTTTTGGCCAGTAACGACAAACGCTCTTCCAGGAACCGCTGATTTCGCCTTATCCGGGACAGCCCTTGGAATCACCACTCCCGCTGAACTTGGTTTCGCTATAGTACAATCTCGAGCGATGTGGCCTTCCTTCCCACAGTTGTAACACACCTTGGATTGTTGTGGACAGTTTGGGCTGATATGTCCCTCTTTCCCGCATTTGTAACATCTAACTGGCGGTCGTTCTCCTCCCCTAAAATTTGTTGTTGGTGCTGGTGCTGGTGCTGATGTCTTCCCGTCATTGTTGAATCTCCTCTTTCTGAAATTTCCACTTGACTCACCTCTCCTATTATCATGGCCACGATGACCACCCGAGTGGTTACCGCCTTTGTTCGTATTTTTCCCTCCTCGTTGGTTATCATCGCTCTGATGATTGCTGTCACCGGTATGACCCTGGTTGTGGTCCCTCGGTTGAGTATACTCATTATCTTTCTCTAATAATTGGGCCCTGTTGACAACGTCTGAATACAGAGAAAATTTATGAGAGATAAGGTATTGACGAATCTCAGGTTTTAAACCTCTCAGAAACATCCGCGTCATTCGTTCCTCATTTTCGACCAAATGAGGTGCAAACCTGGATAACTCTGCAAACTTCGCCTCGTACTGGGACACCGTCATGTTGTTTTGTTCCAGTCTAATAAACTCAACCTCCTTCATATGACGAATACTTTCGGGAAAGTACTTGTCATTGAACAGTTTTTGAAATGTTTCCCAGGACATGTTGAGTGCGTCAGGCTGGGTACGCTTCACAGACTCCCACCAGTAGTCTGCCTCACCGCGGAACATAAAGGTGGCGAATGGAACCTTCTGTTCCTCCGTGCATCCCAAGACATCAAATATCTTGGTAATTTGCTTGACCCACGTTTCCGCCATGATCGGATCCGGCTTTCCCTTAAATTCTGGTGGTCCCAATTCTTTGAACTGCTTAGCTGTGACAAACCGCGCGTTGTTATCATTTCCACCCGTATTCTGCACACGAGTCTCCCTCGTCTGATTTTGCATGAACTGCAAAAAGCTCCTAAACATTCCATCATTCATCGTTTGCTCGGTAACGTTGTTTACAGGAGGAATATTGCCTTCCTGTTGCACGTTCCCCTGGGTAGTGATCAAAGGTGTCTCCACGGTCTGATTTACTCCATTATTAACGTTCTCAGCTGCCATTCTTAAATACTGCCATAAAACAAGGGTTAATAGTCATGTCATATATTATCCCTATACTCTGACCGACCAAATAAACACCAAATAAACTTAGTCAGGTCATACTAGCGAAGGAATTCCCCGTCTCTCCCCTCCTAGTTCTTGTCTCACATCTCAGCCAGGGATCATATCCCTAAGCTCTGATACCAACTGTGACGCCCCCAGAATAGGTATACAACACCCATTCTGAGTCGCCAAATACATGGTACAGAAAGCAAACTACAACTTCAATAATACAATTGTCGTGCAAAATACGACAACACATACTGTGAGTTTAAATACAAATATTGTCTTCTAGACAATATCCACACTCAAATAAATCCTCATTACAATTATTCAAACACTATTTTACAGAAATAGTGAGGACTGCTAATACATCTTTCTAGAACCATTACTCCATACCCCGACTAGATCCTGCTATGTTCTCACCTCCTGAGAAGAAAAATGGAACAAAAAGGAAAAGGGTGAGCTCAACTAGCCCAGTAAAGAATATTATGACTAAGATAATATACAACAAATTATCGTTAGTCTTCAACAGGGAAAAATCTGATAAAATATAATCGACAACAAGTTTTAGATCAACAACTGCAGCGGAAACAACAAACCATTAGAAGAGTCAAGTAGAGAAAGAATTCTACTATCTTCTAAGATTTAAAAGTCCATCATCAATATTTTATCCCTGTAACATCAATTAATAATCATCTTTAACCAAATATTCATCTTTGCACTACAGGCCAAAGATATTCATTTGTATCATCAGTCGGTCATGTTCATCTCAACACCTGTTCATCTTTGCACTACAGGCCAAAGATATTCATCAAGTAATTATACATCTTTGCACTACAGGCCAAAGATATTCATTTGTATCATCATTTAGGACTGAGGATGATGAAAAATATCTTAAAGAGAACGAATCCAATGAGACAGAAGGACAAATAGTAGGGATTCGTATAACAGTTTATCCAAGATCAATAATACTTCATAATAATCAATTGTGAAGCAGAATTCAAAAATAAAGATCAAAACATGGATACAATCAAAGATAGTAACCATAATAGACATCTTGGACAAAAAGGGAAAATTTTATTTTTCGGTGAATAGTGCCGTATTCGTGAATAGTGCCGTATACGTGAATAGTGCCGTATACGTGAATAGTAACCCCCGACACAAAAAGTTCCAAATTTGATAAAAACTCATATCAATATTTCAGCATAATGATATTGAAGAAAATAATATCATTAAGAAGAAAATAATATCCCTTACCTCAAAATATCAGTACTTCTGGTCGGAATACCGGTATAAGGCTGAAAGAAACTTGCTCTGATGAATAGAAACTCTCAAAGTATCTAAATACTCACAAAATACACTCAATAATCTAGAGAGAGAAAGAGAGAAAACTTGTTTCTGGTGTAATTTTCAATTCTAACTTAGCCCTCTATTTATAGGAAAATTTTGGTAGGTTTGACCTGCAACCTGATGGCTTTACCTGCTACTATTCCCACCCACCACATTTGAAATATAATTCAGCACATTTCTTCACCAACCACAAGTGGGGCCCACCAATTCTAGAATTTTCCACCAAAATGATAAACTCCGAAAATTCAACAATTTCTGAACCAGTCATCTTGTAAAATTCATAATAAATCATACGTTCATTTTTAACGGTTCAAAATTTGTGGACATATACTCAACTTATATATGTATAACATATCCAAAAATTACCACGATCCAACGGTCGGATTAAAAATTATAACACCCGCAATATTTCTCAAAAACCCTGATTTGATTTTTTAATACCTCCATTCCGATAAAAATACTGATAAAACACCTCAACATTAACTCCTTCATTTTTAACCACAAAAATATATCCCTCATTTATATCCACATAAAATAAATATTTTCTTATCATATGAATCAATAATTAATTATTCACAAATAATATTACAGAATCACATTTATGACAACCAGGCCGTTCCCAGGAAAGAGGGGGCTTTCCAATAAGGATTTCTCCTTACTGGCGCGCAATTAGATGACCAAACCTCTCCTTAGACAGAACTTTCTAGACATTGCCAATAATGTTATCTAATAATATTATTCAAATAATATGAATTATTGATCTGATAAATGAAAATACTGTGCAGCAACAATTATTGAAACAACAATAATATAAAATATCAACGCAGCAATTATTGAATCAATAAAATAAAATATTGAATAATAACTACTGTAACAATTATTGAGTAGTGCCTTCTTACGTAAGAATCAATAATTGGTGCAATACCGTGTGCTACTGTATTTTAACCACCGGGTATTCCAACAGTATTAACGGTAACAACTACGCCGTTATTTATAAACAACTTATACTTGTCGTTTTCTTCATCCAATCGCTTTCCGTTATGGGGCCCACACAAGGCTGCGTCGTCGTACGAATATTCCCCGACAGCAAGAATATTCCACGACCAACCGAATATTCACCGACCAAAAATAAATATTTTATAATCACTTGCTTATTTTGCAAAATTTGCACATTTCACCCATAACCAAAGTATTATATCAAATTAACCCCTTATTATTCACAATAATATTTAGAGAAAATTTGATTTTATTCATTAATAAGTTGGGGTCTTACACTCTTTTCGTCCGATAAATATTTTTGAAGTACAAAAAAAATTGTCTCTAAAAAGTTGGCTAAAATATTATACAAAAATTATGTTTTAATGTATGTAGCGTGAAATATTTATGGTGTATGGTTAAAAATAAAATTTATTTGTTATTGTTTTTACATATTACAAATATATTTTGAATGCATTAAATTGTTTTTGTATTACAAAGCTATAATTATTCTATATTTTATTTTCCCTTTTTAAATACTTGAGAGAACAATATGTTGGATAACTTAAATTATACTCCTTCCTTTGATTGACAATTTAGGAGAAAGTATATATATAGATTGAAAAACTAATGAATGGCGGACTAAATTGGATAATTTTTTTTTAATGTTATTATTTTAAAATTCATTAAAAAAACAAAATATAAATAAATTAATTTTTAGAGACAATACAATAAATAAAGTCAGTAGTATTTTTTTTGAAATCTACAAATGAAAAACACGTTCATTTTTCAGTTGAGTTACAGTGGAGTTTTATTTATATATTTTTTAGCAAGGTTAATAGATCTTCAAAAAAATGTTAACATGATATATTTTTTTTCTTTTAATACATTCTTCATTCCAAACCTAGCTTAAATAGACAGAAAACGAAATACTATAATACAAATCCTAAATTTCAAATCAGTCGATCTTAAGCTGGCAACACTCGTGAACAGAACATTTTAATTATTATTATTATTTTAATTATTTAAAATTTATTATTATTAATACAATAATAATTATTACAAGTACTATTATTATTATAATTATTACAATTGTTATTATTATTATAATTCTTAGTACAGTGACCAAAAATATATTATTTTATTTTCACGTGTATAGAAATAATATTAAGTAGTTTAAATATTAGTGTTATATATATAAATTCTAGCATGATAATTGATAGATAGTTGGTGTAATGAATTTTATTAGAATATAATGATTTTAGTTTGGCGAGGTTAAGAATTGAACATTTGTGAACAGCATATTATTGGATCGTAATAAAAAAAGTTTAGGTAAATACATAGTGTATTATTATATAGATATAGATTAATCCCCAGTTTTCGAATGCGACTGGCGTACAAATCAGTCAACCCGACGACGTCAAAGGCATAAACAACCAGAGTGTGAGAGGTCACAGAGGAGAGAGAAAAAGAATTTCACTCCGATGGGTGTAGTCGCCGCCGCAACCACCGTCGACGGTGATTCAGAATCATCATCTCTCCTAAGCAAAAACACCCATAACAAAATACCCAAAGACTCCTTCCACTTAGCCTACATCATATACTTCACCCTCGGCACAGGTTATCTACTCCCATGGAACGCATTCATCACAGCCGTTGATTACTTCTCTTACCTCTACCCAGAAGCCCCCGTTGATCGATTATTCGCTGTTGTTTACATGGTAATAGGCCTGATCTGTCTCTTTTTTATACTTGCTTATGCTCACAAATCCAACTCTTTTGTGAGAATCAACGCGGGGTTGGTTCTTTTTGTCGTGGCGCTCCTTATAGTGCCTGTAATGGATATAATCTACATTAAGGGACAGATTGGGCTGTATAGTGGGTTCTATGTGGCATTAGCGGCTGTTTGTCTTTCCAGTGTGGCGGATGCGCTGGTGCAAGGTTCCATTATTGGGGCTGCAGGTGAATTGCCTGATAGGTATATGCAGGCTGTTGTTGCCGGCACTGGTTCTTCGGGTATGATTATGTATATATCTGCTTGTGTGTGGTATTTGGTTAAGTTTTTTTTTTTTTTTTGGCATTTGGTATATCTTGATTTTGTTGATTATTGATTAGTGTGAGTTGGGATTTTTAGTTTGCCATAGTTACTGATTATCGTGTTCTCTTTGCGTAATGTCTCTTCATTTACAAATTTTGAGATGATTTTTTATCCACATTTTTTCATGCTTTTGGAGTATATGTTGATGAGACAAAAGGCCTGATGTAGTAGTACGTGTACACTTTCCACTTTTTGTATGTGCACTAAGATGGATATTAGAGTCCATCGATGTTAGTGAGGTCAGTATGAAAATAGCATTGAATTATTACATGGGCTTGCGGCAGTAGGTTGTAGAGATCTAACATCTAAGGGCGATGTAAATTTGGATGGTGGTTACCATGGTATTGTTGAAATAAGTGAAAGTAGCACCTTGCTACCATCCCGTAGTACTTCTGAAATTGGTTCTTAATCTGGTTAGATTACTTGGATGTAGTGGATCAGTAGTCAGTTGATTTAGAGTTGTGCTTTTAGTATTAAAGTAAATATCGCTCGCTCTTTTAGCAAAATGAATTAGATTTAGTTTGTTTTTACCCTTTTCTGGTTATCTGTGTTGCCATTTTAGCAAAATGAGTAGTGGCATCTTTAACACTTAAGTATGGAGAGTATCCTGTTTTGTATAGTCCTCTATTTCTTAATAGAATTCTTTTGGGCATTGCCTTAAGAAAACAACTATTTGTTATCATCCCTAATTACACGTGGCCTGAATTTCTGCTGTTAAATGGTTGCGTTCGTCAACATTTGGGTTGAATTTCTATTTATATGTATGATGGACATGGAAGATGTCTTTAGATGTGGCTTCTGATTTTTTTGGGATCAGTGTTCTAAAAATTCTCACCTAGGCCCCGCTTAGGCGTTAGGCCCCTTTGAAGCCCCGCTTAGCTGCTAGGCCCTCCTTCGCACCTCGCCTAGGCGCTAGGCCCCTCTGACACCTCACCTAGGCCCAAGGCGGCAAATAAATCCCTCTAGAAAATTAGGCGGGGCCTAGGCGAAGAGGTATTTTTTTATTTTAATAACTATCCAAATCAGATTTTAATATATTTATTTTTCTAATGATTTACCATATTCATAATACAGATTTAGCATATCAAATCACAACAAGTGAGCAATATTAAGTTAAAATGGATAATTTTATTATAGTTGTAATTTTTTGAACTTGTACCAACTTTAAATTATATAAATGATGATACATTTATAATATTTAGTTTAATTCAATATAATTCTTAAATTTATATTTAGTTTCTTAAGTTTTAATATTGAATTAAATTTTTGAAATTTGAAATTTTATTATTTAATAGCAATCTTGTTTATGAATAAAATTAATACGTTAAAAATATGTTTGAACTTTGAAAAATTGCATGTTTGTGTTTGAACTTTGACATTAACAATATGGATATGTGTTTGAACTTTAAGCAAATATTTTTATTATCTTAATTATAGATTGTTTTACTTTATATTATTGTTTTGTTTGGATAAATGTAAAATAAAATATTAAAATTGTCTTAAAATAAAAAATCTCGCCTAGGCCGCCTGCCTCCTGTCTAGCGCCTTTTAGAACATTGCTATCTTAAATGTGTATTTGCCTCTTCTTTTCATTTTTGTATCATTAATGCCATGTGACCTTGTAGATTAAAATACGGGACTAAACTTGTTATAGAAGGTGCATGAGGAAGAGTTAATTTATATGTGTTTTGATGCATTTTTTGGGGGATTAAATTTAATGTATTTATACTATTAGTGTTCAAACCGTTGTTGGATGAAGTAATCTCATTGTAGTAGGTTCACAGTTTGATTGCAAGACAGGTTTTTCTAAGCATGTAACTAAATGAAACTGAATTTGTTTTTACCTATTCATATTTGAGCTGGTTACGTTGTTTCTGTGAAGGGCGAAAGATATTTATATGGACTCAGAAATTTTCTGCATGTATTATTTCGCAGCCTTTGTTTACTATGTTGTTCTTGGAATGCAGGAGTCCTTGTTTCATTCCTGAGAATCTTGACCAAAGCTATCTATCCTCAAGATGCCCATGGCCTGAGGAAAAGTGCCAACCTTTATTTCTTGGTCAGCATTGTTGTGATGATTATATGCCTTGTTTTGTACAATGTTTCGCACAGACTTCCAGTTATCAAATACTACAAGGATCTTAAGACACAAGCTGTAGATGAGGAGAAAGAAGAGAAAGGTGCCCTGGTTGGCTCATTATGGAGCTCAACTTTGTGGGACATTGTTGGAACAGTAAAATGGTTCGGATATGGGGTCCTCATCATTTATGTCATGACTTTGTGTATTTTTCCGGGATACATTACTGAGGACGTGCATTCCCAGATTCTCAAAGACTGGTACCCAATCCTCCTCATTACAGGTTATAATGTGTTTGATTTGGTTGGCAAGTCTCTGACTGCACTTTATCTTCTGGAGAATGCAAAGGTTGCAATTAGTGCCTCCTTCGCGAGGTTGTTGTTTTTGCTCCTCTTTTACGGTTGTTTGCACGGTCCTAAATTTTTTCGAACAGATATTCCAGTAACAATGCTGACTTGTCTTTTGGGCCTTACAAATGGGTACTTGACCAGCGTATTAATGATCTTAGGTCCTAAGACTGTCCAGTTACAACATGCAGAGACTGCTGGGATTGTGCTAGTGTTGTTCTTGATATCCGGCTTGGCAATTGGTTCAGTTGTATCTTGGTTTTGGGTCATATGATCAATCGCAATTTGTAAGACCTTCTTCCTCTCGGGTGGCCCTTGGGTAACTAGTGTCATTTCAAGTGTAAAGCTTTTCCAACCAGAAAAGAAGTGTAGAACTTTTCTCATCAGAAAAGAAGTGTAAAGTAAAGCCTTGTAAAATCTCTTTGTTGAAGATGTTTTTTTTTCTTTTTCAGTTTCTTGCATACTGAACTACGGGGTCTTTTAGGATCATTCTATGTTGTGAAGGTATAAAACAACAGTTGTACTGCAAAAGAAGGTGTACATTTTGGCTGCTGTTTTTGCTGCTGCTGCAGCCAGCATTTAATTTTAATTGTTCCTTATTCTATAAATACCTAATTAAACTACTCCTTTTTGTTATTTCCTAAAGACTAATTGCTATGCGTGCAAGTATGAGGTAGGTATTACAAACACCAACCTCGACTACTTTTAATTATGCGTGGAGTGTTGACAATGAGTGCATTGACAACTACGGGCACATGCTATGTTATAATGTATTTGAGGACGGGTCATGTTACGTTAGGTATTGTATTGTGAGCATAATAATTTTATATCGAATTATAACTATGAAATATATAAAATTATTCAGACAATTATATATCGTAATTGAAAATAATATCTATACATAAATTGACAATATATATGCTATGCTTTATAGTCTAGGCCTGCAAATGAAATGAATCGTCCGCGAATTGGTTTGAGTTTGAGTTTGATGTCTTGTCGAGTCAGTTCGCATAGGTTTTACGTTCGATTGTTCGATCGAATATGTTCGCGAACCATGTGGTTCGGTTCGTTTGTGTTAGCGAATAATTCGAATTTGGTTTAGTTCTTGAAGTTCGAGATCAGTTTGAGTAATTTGATTTTCTAACATGAATTTGAGTGGTTCGATTTTTTACGTGTGAAATTTATTAACCGACTTAAAAGTTAAAAATATAATCAGCAGATATAATTCGTTAAAATATTTTCGAACTTAATTACGTTCGTGAACGTTCGTAAACTCGATATGTTTGACTATATTTGCGAACTGTTTATAAATTCAATTATGTTCGTAAACAACTAATGATCCATAAATATAACATTTGATCATGTTATTCGAAAATGCTCAAATGTTAGAGTTTGTTTACCGGCCTACTTGAGACTTCCTTCCACTCACTCGACCTCTCTCCTCAGGTACCCTCCAAGGTTTCCAATTATAAAAAGTGATGCTGCCACGGTTGCAAACTGCGGACAGGCGTGACACAGTATAAGCTAATCCGACCTTGTCTCTCCGACAAACTCATATACGTATTGCTTAATTGACGTTTTTGACCCTCTATTCTCAATTTACTGTATCCCTAACTTTGACCTCTTTTTTACTTTCCAATCTTCATGCTCACGCTTTCAATTAAAGCCCAGGATATCAATATCATTCATTCCCCCTTTTCAGCTTTAGGAGTTATCTATGCTCATTGTGTTACCTCAACAACATAAATGACCAGTTGAGAAATATATATATATACATATTACTTTGTGCTATACTATACTAAACTAAATTGGATGCTTAGAAATCACTCTCTCCTGTAAAAGTCTCATTTTTCGTTCTTCTTTTCAAACATGTAAATATTTTCTTTTATGATAGTAGTAAAAATGAAACTATGTTTTTGAGTTTACCTTATAATTTTATTAACATATCATTATCACAAATATACTCAATAAATATTAAGCAAAACCATATTCTTAAAATTCAAATATTTTATAAATAAAACATTTTTTGTGGGACCCACGTACACAAATATCCAAAAATCATTTGTTATCAAAAGTTAAGGATACACATGCAACAAAAACGTAATATTATTATTATTTTTTTTAAAAAAAGAGTTGTTGAATTAGACTGTTTTTAAGATGAAGGAAGTATTAATAGTGAATAATTTTTTTTTCAGCAGATAATAAAACAAAGTTTGAAATAATGTAGTTGAGTGAGGGCAAAGAATCCAAAACAAACTACGTAGGAGGACATGAATTGTTTTTTTTATAGCATAATTTAGGATCAGTTTTCAACCCATTCTAAACTATTGTAACCAGTTGTCAACCGAAGCAGGGCATTCTCGTCATTTGAACTCGGACGACGGAAACGAAAGCCCTTTCACAACTCTCGAGACGTTAGAACCCAAACAAACCCAGGTCTCCTTCACCTCCAAAACCAAAACTAGTTTGCTTCATTTCAACTCTCAAAATTGGTCCTATCTCTATCTATCTGTCTGTCTGTTCCAGTTCTTCTCTCTCTTAGATATACGTTACGTTTTCTTTCTCTCATCGCACACAGTGACGAAATTAAACCAGTCGGTGATACCAAACCATATACCGATAAAGACCGGAGCTCAATTTCAGCCTTCTGATTACCTCTTTCTCTCTCCTCTTACATTAAAGATCCAACCTTTTCCCCTCCTCTCCCCTCGTAAACATTTCTGTTACTCCATTCAACTATATATACATATATATAATGCTTGTTGTTGTTGAGTTAATTTGAGTAAGAAATAGATGGTTTAAATTATGGAGTCTGCAAAATCACTACTTGAAATCGATCTGAACGAAGCCCCTCCTCTATCTTCTCCTCGAGAAACCCTTGGTTCAGAAAATATTCTGTGCCGTTCGTGCGGGAAAGGCGAGGCTGATGTGGAAGGAGAAATGCTGGTGTGTGTTAAGTGTGGGAGAGGGTTTCACATGAAGTGCATGGGGACAAAGAAAAATCAAGGAGACTGGAAATGCTTTAGCTGTTTGTTCACTGGCAACGATGTCCCCACCACCACCGCCAGCACCGAGAGGCTTCTGGACATGAATGCGCCTCCTCCCGAGGAGGAAGAGGACGTCCGTGGTGCGGAGTGCTGGGGAGGTGGGGATTTGGGGCGAAATCAAGGGAGAGAGCAAAATGGTGGAGGGTATGGATATTACTTTTTTCTTTATCCTTTTTTAGCAATTAAGTTTCAAATTGGGCAATGCGTGCGCTGAATGGAGCTAAATTATTACAATTACACTTGTTTAAGTTGAGAGTGGCGAGTGTTTTCAAAATTTTGATCTTAGATTTCTTGCTTTGCTTGTAGTTATTGCTATAGCCGTATTATTTTGCTCTAACATTTCAATTACTGATTAGATACTTTTGGCTATCGTATTATGAACCCTATAGAATTAGCTGTTATTTTTTAAAATCACACCAGCATGCATGCTTTCAGGTGACTAGTTTCTGTGTGACTAGTGTGATGACCCTAATTGGTATAATTCAATTCCCTAGTGTGTTGATTGCACTATGAGGGCACGGATTACCAGGTCTGGTGCAGAATTTCTTCAAGAACCGTGTACCCTGAAATTCAAAATTGTTACTTTATATAATCCAAATTCCAAGCTGCAGATTGTTAAAATTTTGCAAATCCATTAACTACTTATCAAAAAATCTCCCGTAAAAAACAAAAAGAGAGGGAATAATAATATGATTTATGAACAGGGGATGCCCACTTTGGTTGGTTGCGTCAATTTGCTGCTCAATTGAAAACTGGACACTTTCGTACTTAAAAACAGACGCCCTCTTCTCCTGGATTTAAAGATGTAGAAACATACAGCACCAAGAACAGGAAATCAAAGTGCAAAAGGGAGCATATAAAAATTGCACAAAAATGTAGGGAACAATCTGCTTTTATGCTACACTGAAGATTGTGTCGTCCTTAGGGGATCAGGCACCTGGTTGGAAGGAATTCAAGTGCATAAAGAGAAGATTGCACTATTGGAGTTAGTCAATTAGCTCATGGTGCAACTAATAGTAGTTTCAAAGATCCTTGATATTTATCTTTAATAAACCTAAGAATATTTCCTGCCTTAGTTATTCCTTAGTCCTCACTGCGGCTTACCTAGGATCCACTCTATAATTCTGCATTCTTACCCTCGCTGACATAGACCTAAAAGGTGTTAGGTGGGCGGCCGGGAGACTAGTCGGGATTTTTTATTTTAAACCAATTTTAATATTTTATCATACATTTATTCAAACAAAACAATAATATAAAGCAAAACAATCTATAATAAAGATAATAAAAATCTTTGCATAAAGTTCAAACACATATCTTTAACGTATTATTTTTATTCATAAACAAGATTGCTATTAAATAATAAAATTTAAAATTTTAAGAATTCAATTGAATATTAAAACTTAAGAAACTTAACATAAATTTAAGAATTATATTTAATTAAAGTAAATATTACAAATGTATCACCATTTATATAATTTGAAGTTGGTACAAGTTCAAAAAATTACAATTATAATAAAATTATCCATTTTGACTTGATCTTTTTTACTTCTTGTTGTGATTTGATATGCTACAACATGCATTATGAATATGGTAAATTATTAAAAAAATAAATATATCAAGATCTGGTTTGGATAGTTATTAGAATAAAAAAACCTCTCCGCCTAGGCCCCGCCTTATTTCTTGGAGGGATTTTTTGGCCTAGGCGAGGCACCAGGGGGGCCTAGCGCCTAGGTGGGGCCTAAGCGGCCGCCTAGGCCGCTTTTTAGAACTGTGCATGAGGTACAGCAGTACCAAAGTATGTAAGGCCACCTTCATCATTAGAGAGGCCTCCAACTCCCAAATTGAAAGTATTGACTAGAAAGCATTTGTGACAGTTGAAATTGCTTGAAGGATGAGGTTTAGTATTTCATAGACTAAAGTACAGTGAAAAACCGGGCAGAAGAAATGTTAGGTTGTCTTTGGAAACCCTTAGAACCATTCTCCCAATGAAGAAATGTAAAGAGTTTTATTGATTTAAGTGGGATGGTTTGCCATATTGAACCGACTGTTGAATTGTAGGTATGGAGTATGGACAATCATCTGGGGTTGCCCATCATGTAAACTATGTACATGATGATTCTTTGTAATTAAATAACGTGACGACGATAATTATTATTTTTCTGGACGTCTCTCCACCACTTAGTGATACACTTTTTCCTTTGAGGAATGTCTAGAATACATTGCACCCTTAAGTATAGAGTTCCAATCTTTCTGTTTTTTTTTAAAAAAAAACCTAGAGAACAACGGACATACACTTTATCAGGCAGAGTGGTGTTTAGGTTATATTGTCAAAATGGACTGGAAGCATAGTGTAATCATGGTATCCCCTTTTTGGCTTTTATGATTGATTGATATACCACATACTCCTATACATAGATGGAGGATTTTTATGGCATAATGGTGGCGTGGTTTACTCTTTATCAGTTAGAAGACAAGTTGTAATCAAATATTGACTTCTAGAAGCATGTATCCATCATAACATGTTGTCAAGTATGTATGTGGTTGTAGCCCTTTACTTACTGGTAAAGCCTTCAAGCAATTGAATACTTTACAGTTTAGTTGGTTGTATGTTGAATGTCATTTTTCCTGAAGAGAATTCCCTCTTGTTAGTTGTTACTAATCTTGCCATTTTTCCTAAGGGGAATTTTCTTCTTAACTTTTGTAATTTACTTTTAATTTTTAAATAAATAAAGCAAGTTAGCATTTTGGAAAGATTGTTTGTTAGTGGGATGCTCTCACCAAGGCTTGTCCTAGGTACTCATTGTAACTTGCTAGCTTCTTCTTGGCTGAGCCATATCATAACTCATGGTAATGGAGTTTAAATGTTGCTTGGTTTAGGTGCAAGTGATAATCATTTCAGGTAACATTAGCTACATAACCAGAAACAGAGGATTATTCATTATAGTTTAGATGAGGTTTCAATTAATTGCAAACCTAATCAAAGAAGGAAATGAAATCTTCTAAACTAACCTTATAAACTTTGCCTAAATGTTTTAATCTTAATATGTATGATCTAGGTCTACCCTGTAATCATTTGTGTACGAGATTAGGAGTAGTTTAATTCAATCTTACAGAACCATCTAGAAGCAATCTCTTGCAGCAACAAGGTCAAAAAATATTCTTTTCTGAGAAGTAAAATTGATAAGAAAAGGGGCACAAGTGGCTGTGGGTGCTCCCATGTATATGCAGTATACAATGCAAATCACCTGGCAAGGTATAAACAGCTTAACAACAACAATGTCAAAAACATGGACAATTTCTCGTAGAATAAGAAATAATATAATCAATGACAAAAAAGTTTTGAGCCTTCCTTTTCTAATCCTCCCCTTAAGTGTAACACAGTCGTCACTTCATTTCCTCTTTTTATAGTATAAAGAAAAAACTTATGTTAATATCCCTTGTCTGAAGATGTCAAGTAATGTAGTCATGTCCCTGCATTGCATAACAGTTCACTTGTCCTCAAACTTCAAGCCATTTCTTATTAGGGTTGTCGTGCGCAAATGGATTTATCCTTTTAAGTGCCACATGCCAAGTTAGGGACCTATTGTATGTTTGTACCCAACATACATGCATGAGCCACTTATGGTTAGATATCTCCTAGTTTCCCCTAACATTCTTTTCAAGTTCCATCTCCCCCCAACGTTGTTTACGCTAAACAAAGAGTAAGACCAGAGAGCAACACAAGAGATTCTTTCGGTCCTCTTACTTTGAGCATTTTGTTGTGATCTGTCTAACTAAAAGCTACCATAATCATCTTCTTTCTCAACACAAAATAAGTTAGCCCATGTTGTCTGATTCTATCTACGAGGTGTAAGACCTAAAGGAAAGTTTTGGAGTGGAATCAAGAACAAAATTATCTAATGCAAAAAATAACGAGGTTTTACTGAGCTCCAGAGTCCATACACATAAATATTGCTTTAGTGGATTTCATTTCTGCCTTTCCTTGCATACCCTATTTCTTTCTGACAATGCGAAAGACTAATATAAGAATAAAAACAATTACTGTGTAACTTTGCAACAACACGAATTCACAAATTAGGAAAAAAAATTAACTAAGTAGCCATAATATATTGATAAAGTTTGAATAATAAGAGTCAACTCTAAAACACCCGAAATCATCCCTTAAATACTAAACAATAAGTTGGAAACCTTAATTGCGAAAGGAATACAAAATTATGCAAAAAACAAATAAGCCTAAAAATTAGTAAAATTTTTGGAGGGCCTAAACACATCTTTCGCAGCCTCTTTTGGGCTTAAAACCATGTCTGTTATAGCTGTAGGCAATGAGTCTTGTAGCGCTACCTTTGATTTGGTATATTATGGATCCCGTAACTCCTAACGGATCAAAAGTTATGTTCAAAACAAGATCAATCCCTCTTGGGTCTGGGTTTTCTTCATTTCCTTCCTTTGCGCACCGTGTCACTTTCTCTCTAATAAAATATTCTTTTGCCAACATATGTATACATATATGACATGCATTCAGATGACGTGCATCTATTAATTCCTTTAACGTAATGCATAACTTGTATACATGTTTACTTATAAAAAAAATCCTTGTATATGTGTCCAAAAAATAAGAGATTTTTATAGCGTGGCCACTATATATGTACGAAGTATACTTAAAATATTAATGATGATACATGTATGTGTTACATAATTTATTCAAAAAGCCATACTTCAATCTTGATATGTATATATGATATGGTTATTCTTCCAAAAAGTAACTAGAGAAATAGGGAATATGGTAACATAATAGAACATAAATAAGATTTGATCCTATTCATGGTGATTCCATAAGTATTCCATTCTAAAAATGGAAAATTCGAAACAATTGGAATTTTTTGTATGGTTTTTCTTCCAAAGGGAAATTAGAGTAACAGGGAATATGGAAACAGAATATAACATAAATAAGGTTTGATCCTATGATTTTGTAAATATTCCATTCCAAAAATGGAAAGTTCGAAACAATTGGGATTTTTTTAGAAATTGATTGTAGTTACTAATTCATGATCTGACATGTAAAAAATAAAGACTTCATTCTCGATTCTACTAGAATTTATGAAAGCCTTCCATTTCTAGGGCCAAAAGCATAAATGGAAGGTTATAAGGCCACAATTATTCTTGGTCATTCCATTTGGTTCTCAGTTTGCATGTAATACTATCATCTTGGACGATATAATATATATAATCTTTAAACGATACCACATAGGTGTCAATGTTATGATTTTTAAATTTAGGGAGATTATTTTAAAAATTGGTCAAATCAATGGGTAATTGCATGCCCTTGTTCAAGTTGCTTTAAGGAAGATTTCTAGTGTCTTTCGTGTCATCAGTATGCTACATGTGGTGTTAGTAGATTCATCAAGATATCACTACATATACATGATATGTCCCAATTTAGCTCTCAAACCACAACTCCAAGATTTGAGAGTGCGACCACCCTGGCTGGCTTGTTAGGGTACTTAGAGCTTGACAAGACAACATCAAATTAATTAGCTTGCATATATTTTAACACTAGCTAAGAACTTAGTCTTCGAAGTTTTCACCATATGATTGCAAAATTGTCAACTATGGTACAAGGTATTGGGGGATTGAATTTGGACTGATGTGATTGATTTTCATATTGGGTAAAGAAAGATGAAGCAATGATAAACGTGCATTTAAGAAGATGAGGCAATATGTTGCCATGTTGGTTGATCTTTGGGAGAGAGGTTGGAATTGACCTTGGATAAGCTCCAAGGTAAACAACATATTACACCAAACAAATAGAAATAGTTAACTTTATTAAATTCGGTCCCCAGATCTCTCAAAGCACAACTTATCTTAAAAAAATCTGAAAAATGGCAGAATGAAATAGAAAAAATACTAAACAATAAACCAATCGAAGCCGCTCGAAGTTTAGGTTCCTACTTTGACTACTCAAACATAGGCCTTTTGTTCAAAAATCTTCATCCAAATCTTATCGATTTCAAATCCAAACAAAGATGAAAGCTATTCTCTAAACCTACATAATCTTATCAAATATAATAATATCTTAGGTATATGAAGCAGCGTTTTAAGTACTGAGCTTTATAAGGACATCAAATGGTTAACTTAATTTCAATATATGGAGTTTTGATAGCTTATTAGATTTACCTAGCTTATTAAATTTACCTTTACCTTCTTGCTATTAATAATTTTTCTTGCTAGCTACCAAACATGATTCTTTGATATGGTATATAAAGAAAACATCATAATCTTTTGCCTTGTGTATAAATTTTCATTCGAAGATCTTTTGCATCATGACACAGAACATTCATGATACTATCTAAAAAATGGACTCTTGAATACTTCTCGAATTTGAAGATGTTTTACATCAGGACAAAGAACATCCGTTATCCTTATTTTGGGTTCTATATGGAAGATCGAACTAACCCCTTCCAAGGAAAGGTGTATTTAGAGTGTAGGAGCGCTACAAAAGGGCGTTCTTTTCGTGGAAGACGGCGGCTATAGGGGCCATTTTGACTTGAAACAATCTACAAAAGTGAGGGGCGTTGCTCCCCAATAGTTGCGTGATGTGCTGGAGGGAATAATAGGCAATTGATATCTTCTCGTCATTGTGAGGCAACTCAGAATTTGTGGAGTGCGTTTTTTGCTTAATGTGGGATTTGTTGGGTGATGCTTGGATATGTTAACGCTTTACTAGGTTTGGAGCGGGGTTTAGGTGAGTAAGGATTGGAGAAAAAGGTGAGAGTTAATGCTTCATAGCATTTGGTGGACTATTTGAAAGAAAAGGAATAAGCGGTATTTTGAAGGTATGAGACGTTCTCTATCGCATCTTGCACGTGAGCGGTCGCTTCCTAAACCATCTTTTCTTTGGGTACAAGTGGTGTTTCCGATCTCGATTGTGAGTTTTGTGGCTTTTGGGGGGAGAATTTTCTTTAGGATCCTAATGTAGGTAGTTTTTGGAGTCTCTTCTTGTATAGGGAGAGACTTTCTTATTTTGAGACACAGGTGTGCCTTTTATTCCCCTATGCTTTATATACTATATATCCCCTTTTTGGTGCTTTTTGTTATATATTACTTATATATCACAAAAGGTTGAAAAACACATCCACTACTTTCTAAAAAGAGGCCTCTGGAATACATCTCGACGCAATGCCAATATATTTGAAAAGATAGAGCGAGTTATGGGCCCTTTAAAGTTTTGAGTTTTTCCTTTTGTACTGGTTAGTTATATTGGTAAATGACATGTTTCAATTTGGATTTAGCAATCCATGAGTACATGTCTCTGGGTAGGGTTATGGAATTTAGAATGAAACAAAGGAAACAAGATGAAAATGAAGAAGGAAAAAGTTGGATGGAAAGGGAAACAGAAAGGAAGTGTTAAGAACTGATGTGTCTTGTAGACACAGTTGAGGGAATTTTGTTGGCGATGGTTATTCAACAGCTTTAACTAATATTTGTGTTTCTTATGAAGAGTCTACACGGTTCACCTCTAATTTACTCGGGATGGAATCTTCCTTTCTTCAGGTGAGCACAAGTAAAAATTCTTAATCTTATCTGAGTTGTTGGTTTCTTTGACTGCATTTTAGGGGGCTTAAGAATATATTCTATAGGAGTTCTATAGCTGGTCCCAAATGTAGGGAGGGCTGCATGGGCCTTGAAGAAGTTTTTGTGCTTAAAATGTCCAAAAAATGTATTAGATCTGAATTTCTATGAGAGGCTTCATATAGAAAGCTTTCCAACATTCTAATGACTAGAAAGACAATTTTTTTTCATTTGGTTACAAAAGATTTCTGAGGGAGCCAAGTTTTCTTTTATCATTCGTGATCAATTAATTACAATATGTAAGATGTTTGTACGTTAATTTGGCATATGTGCACTATGACATAGGCATATATTATTACTAAAACTGATTATTTGGTTAAACAGGTATCCATTTTCTTATATTTCTTGGAAATTATTTATTCATCAGAAAGGGTTAGAAAATGGATGTGCGACATTAGTGTTTATTATGTCTAGATTGGATGTCTTGCTTATTAATGGTTGCATGTCTTGTGGTTTGTAGAATGCAGGCTGTGTATGATACTTCGTTTCTTGGCCAATCATTTTGTACCCCATTGACGTATTCAAATTTGTCATGCGAAGAAAATGGAAATATTTTTCATAAGGCTTTTCGCAGTGTAACACATGATGCTAAGTCAGGGTTTGAAGTTCCACTGCATCACAGATTGAACCATGATAGAATGTCTGAGGAAACAGATACGGGGTCCAAGCCTGAAGTGAAGCTGATTAGATCTAGTCATTGTACACGGCTGAAATTTCTTCCTCCTCATGCAAATGAGTTGTATTTACAAGCTCTTAGAGAATATATTTTTGAAAGGAAAGGTTTACTGGGAGATGGTTGGCACGTGGAATTTGACTATTGCCCAAGCAGATGCAAAACCTTTGCAGTATACTGTGCCCCAGATGGGAGTAGGTTTGAATCAATGTCTGGTGTTGCTCGTCGTCTTGGGCTGGTATCTAACGACCATTCAGTGGAAATTGAAACCAGATGCAATGGGTTTCCTTTATTACAGAAAGGACCGCTTCTTAACCACAAAAGAAAGGAAGCCACAAGGTATTTGGGTGCCAATAATAATAGAGAAACTAAGAGTATTCGAAAGAGCAATTTAGGTGTGAGGTTCCTACCAGAGGCTGAGATCACGAGTACTGATGCCAGAAGATTAAATAAAAGCATAAGACCACTGGAACTCAACTCCATTGAAATTGATGAATGTGGATCTCAACATTTTCATGTAAGTTATGCGTATTCTTGTATTGATTTGGGTTTTGTGTTCACTTCTCCCACCCTTTTACCCCGACCCGCACACATAAAAGAAAAGAACATGAATTCATTCAGCTTGCTCTTTTTTTTTTCCTGACATTTTTATTTCACTGTCATAGCAGAATGGTTTCCCAGTTCAGTTTGAAGAATTGTTTATTATTTATCCGGGCAAGGTTGATCGACGGCCTTCATACCATGACACTTGCCATATCTGGCCCGTAGGTTACAAATCTTGCTGGCATGATCGGATTAGTGGGTCACTTTTTGTATGTGATGTTTTAGACGGTGGTGATGCTGGCCCAATTTTCAAGGTCCGAAGATCCCCATGCACCATGCAGTGCATCCCTAGTAGCTCAACAGTTCTCTCGAGGCCAAAAGTTGGTTTGCTTGATGTGAAAGACGGGGTGAATAAAGATGATTTGGCTATCTCTGGAATTGACGATGATGAAAATACAAGTATACAGATGATGTTAACAGAATGTAGCCCACCAAATCTGGATAATGATATCTTATCATGTCCTAGACAGAGAGTGGTTGAGGACTCTGATTTTCAAAATTGTACAACAAGAGCCTCTGGCTGGCATCCCCAAAGTTCTGGAAACATGATATCTAATAACATTGAGCAAGAGGATAGTATTGGAGAATTTTCTGTGGAAGGGAGATCATCATCATCTGTATGGGAAATGGTCTCCCAAACTCTTCTGCATGCTTGCCACAAGACTTATAAGCAAGCAGGTGTTCTTCAGTTTTGCTGTGAGCATGATGTGTATGGAAGAAATGTTAAAGCAACAGGCAGTTTTGATTCCTTATCCAAATTTTCTTATTCTGCTGGCCCTATTAACATCCCACACATAATTCAGAGCATTAAAGAGTTTGACGCTTCTTGTGAAATGCTGGTAAAGTGGGTACAACAGGACAGATTCGGACTAGATTTGGAATTTGTTCAAGAAATATTAGAACAGCTACCTGAGGTAAATACGTGTTCAGAGTATATATTTCTGAATAAAAGAACTCAAAACTCAATTTTGCAAACAGTTGGAAGTGGATTTCTTCTTGCTAAAAGGAAAGGTGAAGTACGAGTTGAGAACAACTGGAATGGTTTCATCAGAAGTTATAAAGGACCCAGAAAGCAGTTCATTGAAGACTCTGAAAGAAAAGGTCTCCGTCCTATGGGCAAGCCATTTAGATCAAAGCTTCCTGCATATCTGATTGGTGATGTTCTCCAGGTAGGATGAAAAACTTTTGTTTTACTTGTGAATTAAAGCTAATATACAGGTTCGACGCACTCATCATTGTTTTTCATTATCTGTTTTAGGTTTGGGAATTCTCACGACGTTTCTCAGAGGTTTTAGGGATAGAGGAATCATTTTCATTCCAGGAACTTGAGTACGAACTTATAAATCCATGGTTAGATGGCCTAACTTCTCCAGTCCAGAAGCCTGCAATTGGAATTCAAGACATAGGAGATGCCACTTCCGGCAAAAACTGCAGAATGAAAGATAGTGCCATGTCTATGTGCAGTAACTCTTCTTCAACTGTTCCTAGTGAAAATCCTTGTGCATTTGCAGCAATGATGGATGTTGCTCCATCCAAACTGATTTCTAATATTCATAGCAAATGTATTGGTGTAATATTGCCCAAGGCTCATATCTCACTGCTGAACATGCTAATAGGTGAGATGCTTTTCAAGGTTGCGGCATATGTAGATCCTAATTTTGACGCTGGAGAAATAAAATCAAAACGAGGTAGGAAGAAAGATGTAGAGAACTCAGTTATTGCAAAGAGAACAAAGCTTGATATGCTCCCAGTTAATGAACTTACTTGGCCAGAATTAGCTAGGAGATACATTCTTGTTGTATTGTCCACGGAAGGTAACCTTGATTCTGCAGAGAGTACTTGCCGCGAAAGTGGGAAGGTGTTTCATTGCTTACAAGGTGATGGTGGGACCCTTTGTGGTTCTCTTACAGGAGTTGCTGCAATGGAGGCAGATGCACTGGTGAGATTGTCTCATTCATTAAGTTAATGTTCTTGATAAGGTTCTTTTGCTTATTTTATTGAGTTTTAGTATGTCATCTAAAATTTTGATAGAGTGAAATTGTGAAGAATATCGTCTTTGAACAAAGATGCTCTAATTTATGTGATTATCAGCTTCTTGCAGAGGCTTCAAAGCGAATCTTTGGTTCAGTAAAGAGTAAAAATGATGTTTATAGCATAGATCAGAAAGATTCTAATGTAGAAAATACTTCCAAAATGATTATGGAGAACGACAGTGAGGTCCCTGATTGGGCACAAGTGCTGGAACCTGTTAGAAAGCTACCTACAAATGTGGGAGCCAGAATAAGAAAGTGTGTTTATGAAGCCTTGGGGAGAAATCCACCAGAATGGGCAAAGAATATACTGGAACATTCTATCAGCAAGGAAGTTTACAAGGGAAATGCATCGGGTCCTACCAAGGTACTTCTTTTTATCTAACTTCCTGTTTAAATTTCATCTAATACATATTGGCTAATGATGGACTGCGTTAAGTTCTATTTTTAAGGAAACCATTTATCTTTTTAGCACTTCCTTAAACAGCCAGCTCGAGCCAGCTGATGATGGTACACTCAGCCGGCAGCACAAGCAGGGAACAAATAAAAATTGTTACTCTTGTGCTTCAAAAAATTCTCTCTCTCTCTCTCTCTCACACACACACATCAAAGTTTAGTTCTCTTTAGTCTGAATGTCTGATTGATTTTCCCAATATTCTGACACCTGATATGCACACTCATAGTTGTGCATTAACCTCATCGTTTGGATGACATAGATGTTATTTTTTTTTACGTGTAACCAATTAAAATTTCTAAGTTTGCATCTTCTGAGTCATTTGTTGCAACTAGTTATGTAGTAACAGATGAATTCTTCAAGTTCAGGGTCTTCTATATTTCGTTTGTGTGTTTGCTTGTAATAGTTGCATAAGTAATTTGTTAATTCCAAGCAATTTTTTTTAACAGAATTATTCTCACCCTCCGTCCCCAATAGGATGAGCAAAGTACAATTTGCACACATTAAGAAAAGTAAAAGTAGAGAAAAGAGAGTAAAAAAGTTTCAAATTTATCCTTAGTGGTCCCACCAGATTATATAATCTGTTGAGTACATTTATTTTTTATACTAATAGACCCCACTAATGGACATATTTACTTCGGTTATGTACTTAATCTCATCCGTTTGGGACAAAAAAATTATACGACGGAGGGAGTATTTTAGAGTGGCTGTATGCATATTATATAATGTTTACTGTTGTTTCACATGCTTTGGATAAAATCCATTAGTTTTATCATATTGTCAATTTTTTCCTGGCTACTTTTTACCTTGTACAAGCTTACTTTAGTCAGATAAATTTTCTAATTTC
Source organism: Panax notoginseng (assembly GCA_016801055.1). Lineage (NCBI taxonomy): Eukaryota > Viridiplantae > Streptophyta > Magnoliopsida > Apiales > Araliaceae > Panax > Panax notoginseng. The sequence goes on along the minus strand of CM029022.1, from coordinate 6,409,187 downwards.
CTTTCTTTTTAAATATGACCAAGAGATGTTACTTATAAATTCTATATTAATGTGCTAGTAGCATTATGGAAACTCTCTAATCTCTATTGCATCCTGTTTTTGTTTGATGCTTATCTGGACATGTAGTATGGTTTGACTGGATCTGGCATCAGGCATCACGCATCACGCATCTGCTTACAGAGTAATTTTGATGATATTGTCACTTTGATGATTCATTGGGCTCTAGAAATTGAAGTTTTACTTCTCATATAAATTGCATTAGTTCAGTCTTTTTTTCAACATTATATAAAAAAAGGAAGGTATCTCTTTCTTTTTTCCAATATTTAAAAAAAAAAATTAAGTGGCCTTTTATATTCCTAAACTCTAACTATCTTAATTTTAATGAAAACCATGGTTGGATTTATTTGGTTTCTTTTTCGCATTTTTAAGCTTGGCTTTCTAACATTAGAAGGGCTGTAATTAATTTCAGTCACCCTTAAACAAAAGAAAAATGTTTTGTTGGACTTGGTGCAAGTGGCAAATACCGTGGATTGACTGGATTGGATTCGCTAGTTTAGATTTCAACTTATTAGAATTTCAGTTAATGCCGAGTTTGAGTGTCTGAATCTTCCATTTTCGTAATATGGGAATTATAATTCAACTTCATCATAGTTTGATACTAGCTGTTGCTTAATTTTCTCAAACATTACCAAGTTTGCAACCTATGGTTGCATTGAAAATAAAAAGTTGAAATTTTCAGAGACTTCTTTCTAATTTTATGATGTCCTTGTATTAATCTATTGGTACACTTACATTTGGACACCGTCTATTGATTCAGAGAGCTGTTATCTCCGTGCTTGGAGATATGAGGTGTGAAAAGCAGCAGCAGAAACCTGAGAAGAAAGAAAAAGGGAGGACTGTTAGTATTACTGTCTCTGATTTGGTGATGAAACAATGTCGTCATGTGTTACGACATGCTGCTGCAGCAGATGAAGAAAGAGTTTTCTGCAATCTGTTGGGAAAATCACTTTTGAATCCTAATGACAATGATGATGAGGGGCTTCTCGGGTATCCTGCAATGGTTTCTCGTCCTTTAGATTTCAGGACTATTGATCTGAGATTGGCTGCTGGGGCTTATGGTGGATCACATGAAGCTTTCCTTGAGGATGTTCAGGAGGTATATGTTATTTTATTAACTTTGATGTGTTCCTGTATGCATTTTTGGTAAAGTAATGTGTCCTGTTTGCTTGAGATAATCATATTTGCTGAAAGTTGATCATAACCGAGACAGTCTAACTCTCTAAGCCTAGTTTTGGTTTCTTTATGAAGTATAACTAATACTTCTTTCTTTACTTGGAGGTTATTTATCATTGGTTGCTGTACTGTAATGTGATTCAATTTCCTTCCTTTTCATGTATTTTATTATTTCCTCATTTGTAGTTATTTATTTCTTATATTTGAATCCTGTGTCATGCCATGCTGCATGATGCGTTAACTTCTATGTTTGAGCCTTTTGTTTTGTTGCATATTTACTACATGGTTTCTATATTAGGTCAAATGATTACAAATTTGAATCTTTATTACTCATGGATGGAATTTGACTTTCAAATCTGCTTTTGATCTTGTTCTGAATTTTCTATATTTGTATCAAGGGATTGATTTTGGCGTCGATTAAGTTTGAATTTTTGTTCTTTTTAAATTGTGCCTACATGATATGCATATTATTTAAATCTTTATAATGGATAAATGAGTTTTGCTTTCCGTATGAATTTGATCTTGAAATTTTGGAGAAGAAAAAAATTAATTGTACTTTCAGATCTTTTTTCTTTCAAGGGTTCCATAAGAGTGGCATTCCCCTACAGAAACTTAGGTGCTGTTTGTTTACATTTGATTGCTTCTTAATGGACTGTCTCTTATTCGCTAAGAGGCATGATGTTTTTTTTTTACCTCTGAATGCCTCTTAATCAGTAAAGACAGAAAATGAAATCTTAATAATTAAGAGGTACCTCTTAATGAATTTTTTTTTATATAAATATATTCAACAATATTATGCACTCATTTTTATTAAATTGAATATTTAAAATTATTAAATAAAATTTTACCCTTTAAAATAGTAAAATAATGTCATTAAGAGACAATTTACTTTTTAGTTATCAAACAATTTTTTAAATTCAGACCTCATAACTATTCAGATGATTTAATTTATTAAGACATCATAATCATTCAGATCTTAATTGTCAGATTTATCAAACACAACCTTAGATTAAAACTAAACATTGCAAAAGCCCTTATGGATAAATTGACTGAGTATATAGTGAAACTTTAGGTGCTATACCTGTTGATTGCAAGTCTTTGGGTTGTTTGGTTGGTCAACCAATGTAGGCTTTTTTATTGATGTCGGGTTGAATGTCTATGACTATTAGGTTGTTTGTTTCTGTGGAATGATATGTGTCAGGGATGGGTGCGGGAATCCACAATTAATGGAAGGGGATTTGGAGTGGATTCCAGGCCCTGACGGGTTTGAAATTGGAATATGGTGGAGGTTTCCAACCAGGGTTATAGTGAAGTGGGGTTGAGGCATACCTAGACTAATTCCCTTTTTGGGTTCTGTACCACCTTCCAACTTTCTGATTTACTTTGACATATCGTTAGAGTCTGATGTTAGTTAGAGTCTGAAATAGGATCATGATATGGTTCAAAAGTCATGGTATTGCTCTTTGAATCAGTTGGATATGCAATTACCTGGTATCAGTACTGTTTCAACCGATATTCAAGAAAGTTACCAAGAATACTTAATTTATTTAGTTTAATATAAAAAGCAAACTTTCTAAAGGCAACAGGAAGGATCAACTATATAAGCACATATGTCTTGACTTTTCTAATGCAATATTACATAATAGTTTATAAGATAAATATTCAATACAAAGGAACTCTGCATAATATCAAGATAGAAGCTAAAATCCTAATATAATACTGTGATGCATTAGTGCTAATATATTTTGGAGGTGTGAACTTTTTTGATTCTTTGGGTATCTAGATAGAGAAGAATTCCCGGATTTCAGAGATCTGTATTTTCTGTTTCCCATGTAAAGAGATAAAATTGTGTTACTTGTTCTGGAGTTCGGCTATGTTTGCATTTCCAAGGGTTTTAGTTTGAATAATCATAGAGATTGCTGGTTATACACCTTTGTAGTTGTTGTTTCCCTTTCATTTCCAGTTTTACATAATGTGTAGAACTCTTGTTAACCCATCTTCTATGTCAGTTCTTTTATATCAATGAACTCTTCTACCTTTAAAGAAAGAATTGTTCCGTCACCTTTGGCCATTTGATCCCAGCCCAAGTAAAGTATTTGGGGCAATCACATAATACTGCTATCAAGTGTTCAGCTGATGTTGCTAGAACTATCTTTTCATGTGAGATTTCAATCAAACGTCTATGTCTAGTCCAATGTTTGTTTCTAGTCCTGGTATGATGCTAGTTTTGAATTAGAATCTCTTTACTTATCAACAAAAAGATGTTCAGAATTTCTCTGTTAATAAGGAATTGACAGACCTTAAATAATACTAAAGAAGCTATTATAGGAGCTAAGATTGTATATGTAGATATATGTATTATTGTGAATGCAATTCTCTTTTCTCAGACTTATATTATTGCTTGTAATATTATATGGAGCCATAATTGTAATTTTGTGAATATCGTACGTAGTGGTGTCATGATATCTACATCTTACGTTGATTTTGTAGGTATGGCATAATATCCACAAAGCATATGGTGATAGACCTGATTGGATTGATTTAGCTGAAACATTGTCCCAAAAGTTTGAAGTCCTGTATGAAAAAGAGGTCAGTTGGTTGGTAGATTTCATTTCCATTTCCCATTTCACTGTGTCCACCACTTCTACCTATCGTGTAAGAAATGATTGATCTATACCCAATCTTGTTTGAGCTGCCAATATGTCTGGATTGCTAATGTTTTTCACATAAAGTGGTAGGTAGGTAGTGTATAAAAATAGGTATTGTTTTGCATTCCACCATTCCCATATGTCATAGTTTTTCGGGGCACCAAGATTTATACTGAATTATTTCATCAGTTAGTCATAAGATAAGATGTTATAAACCTTACTGCCGCTATTATATTGTTTTGTTCATGTTTTTTTTATACATTGTTCTGGCACATTTGATTTTTCCACTACAGCTGATATGGTATAAGGTGGTTATCAATTTGAATTTATTTTTATTAGTTGTCACCCCAAAATAGAGTTTCTTTGGATCGGTGCTGACTTGACAATTATGCTTAGTAGTTCTCTGGGCTTGAAATAACAAAATAAGCTTGTTTCAGGGGACTGGACTGATGGCTCATGCATGTCTTAGAAAACTCCATAGCCATCTCTCCTTACTGCAGGAGCTGCTTATAAAATGTTCAATTTGGGAAACAAAAACTATACTGGTTGATTGAAATTATATCTTTCCTTATGTTGTGTATTTCACCATATGCCTCCCTGACGTGTGTATGTTTTCTTGGGTCTGTTTATCTGATCTTCAGTATTCTTATTTCTTTCTATAGGTTCTTACCCTGGTCCAGAAAATAATGGAGCTTGCCAATTCTACTTGTTTAAATGATGAAGCAAAGAAAGAGATAGATGATATGCTTTTGCATGCAAGTGAGAGCTCACTTCCCAAAGCCCCCTGGGAGGAGGGGGTCTGCAAAGTATGTGGCATGGATAAAGATGATGATAACGTTCTATTGTGTGATAAATGTGATTCTGAGTATCATACATATTGCTTGAATCCTCCACTCGTGAGAATTCCTGAAGGAAACTGGTATTGCCCTTCTTGTATTACCGGGAAGAAAATATATCACGGAGCATCCTTTGGTAGTCAGAGTAATAGCAGGAGAAAGAGACATGAGAGGGACTTCACTAATAAATATTTGGAGGAACTAGCCCAATTAGCAAACACGTTGGAGCTCAAAGAGTATTGGGAGTTCAGCGTGGAGGAGGTTTGTCTGCTGATCGTATATTTATTGTTTCTAATTTTAGTTGTTTGGTTTTGATATTCCTTGTATAGTCATATGTGTCATGACCCGTTGTTAAGCTTGCACTGAACTGATGGTAACTGTCAGAACACATGACAATGGCAATATTTTGTTGTGGAATGAAAAGAGACTTGTGAGAATGCTGTGAATTCAGTTTGTGGTATTGAACAAATACTGTTAGGCACTCTGTTCTTGTGTATGTCAACTCCCTCCATTAAGTTTGCAATTAGCTATTGTACCATTTACAGAAGATTTCATTGTTGTACCTTTCTGTGTTCTAGGGGATGGAGTAAGCACATCTTCTTAATTATGACCATAGATGCCTGTACTTTCCCATAAGGATAACCTCCACCTCATTTCCAGAAAAGTGGTATGCTTCCGAGTAGAGCTTGGGTAAACAATTGTGACTGCTAACCTATATAGTTAAATTTTTATTACAGTTGCAAATGTCTGTAGTACCTTAGTAACTTGTGAAAAAAAATTTGTTTGTTCTATTTGTAATTATCACTGAATTTGATTTGCCACACTTGTTCCCTGCTTATGTATGACTAAGGTGCTTCTGTCCTTGATGCAGAGAATTTTCCTGATCAAATTCTTGAGTGATGAGGTATTGAGCTCTGCCATCTTGCGTGACCACCTGGATCGGTGTGCCTCTGTGTCTGCGGATTTGCAGCAGAAACTCCGGTTGCTCACCTCTGAATGGAAAGTTCTGAAATCCAGAGAAGAGATTCAGGCTGCAAATCCGGCGACAGAAAATATAAATGATCGTAATGGAGGTGGGGAATTTGGATCTGATGCGTTGCCTTCTGTGATTTTAAGTGATGGTCAAGAGATTGGGCGGCTTTCTAGTAGAAGCAATTGTATTTCATCCTCTGCTGCTAATTTTTTGCAGCTTGAGGATGGTCAACATTTGAATGGGTCAAACAATTATAATAAACAACAAAGCTGGTCCTTCGGAAGTTTGCCAGACAAAGCTTGTCCCAGTAATAGCATTCAAATTATAAAGGCTTATGATACAATTGGTCAATTATCTTATCAACAGCCTGTTAAGGATCATAGTCCAGCCTCTCAGAGTCTTTCTTTCCATACACGTTTAAGTAAGAGAGGAGACAACTGTCAACATGATATCTCTCTGTCTACTCCACAGCAAAATAGCAACTTCAATGGAGAAATTTCTTGGAGCAATTTGAATTCACAGGCATCGAATCATGGTAGTTGTAATGGTTCCGTGCTATCTTCTAGTCAAGTCATTCCAGGCCGTAGCTCATCTGACACCATTGGGTCCCATGTAGCTGAGTGTGTACCTTCCATGCATGTGAATTTCTCACAGGCCCACAATTGCGAGACAAGTAGCTTGCTCAAGAATGAGATCTCTTGTTTACAGAACTCAATTGCAACTTTAGAGTCAGAACTGTTCAAGGTTTCTGTTCGGAAAGAGTTTATGGGAAGGGATTCTGCTGGGCGATTGTATTGGGTTTTTGGCAGCCTTGGTACTTCTGCAGGGGGGGTTGTTAATGGGAGTTTGACAGCACAACAGAGTAAAGTTAAAGACCTTGGGGGCTCAACTGAAAACAATTCACGCGTGAGGAATTCTTATCTGTTTGCTGTAGAGAGTCCTTCAAGTTCAAGAGGATTATGTTTTTCTAATATGTGTGCAGCTGAGAAAAATATGGAGAGTCCCGTTTCTTCTTCATGGTCTTATTATCAAAGTGATGCTGAAATTGAAGAACTCGTTGGATGGCTCACAAATAATGATGCAAGGGAGAGGGAATTGAGAGAATCTATTTTACATTGGCATCAGAATAAACTCACCGACTCTAATGATGCCAAAAATCATTTTCAAGATGAGATACAGCAGAGTCCCTTGAACTCCTCTATTAGCGGAAAATCTTTGGATTCTAATTTTCTGGGGACCAATGCTGTGACTGCATTGGAAAAGAAGTTTGGTTGCTTCCAGGTACTGGCCAATAATATCCCAGAGCAGCAAGGGTACAAAGCTGAAGAAACTTGCCAAGATAGAATGTACAGGTGTGAGTGCTTGGAACCGCTGTGGCCTTCTAAACATCATTGCTTCTCATGCCACAGAACCTTTTCCACTTGTGAGGATCTTGATGAGCACAGCAACGGAACATGCAGCCCAAGCTTGCCTGTCCCAGAGTGTAGCCAGGTTAATGGTGATCCCTCAAAGCACAAAAGAATAAGGACGGAAACCTCATTTGAGAAGAGCTCTGATTTAAGAATTGTGAAGGCATCGAAAAGTGAAAATCATAAAAGCAGATCATGTTTTAGTGAGAAAAATGATCCAGCATGTCCGTTCGACTTTGAAGAGATCAGAACAAAGTTTGTCACTCAAAATTTGCTTAAGGATGTGGTAAAGGAGGTAGGACTTATTGGTTCTAATGGGACTCCATCATTTGTGCCGAAAATATCTCCTTATCTAGTTGACCCTGCTTTGTCATTGGTCCCTGCAATGAAAAATGAGGACAGCTCATCTAATGCATCTAAAGACTTGAAAAATCAGCAGGCAAAGAGAAAAGCCAACATTACAGATGCTCTGAACACTGGACATATTGCCAATAGATTATTCAAACGTCCAGAGAATGGCATGGATGAGGATCCATCAAAAGTTGACAGATCAAATTCCAAGTGCATGGGTGGGAAGGATCAATTATCTTCCACTAAGAAAATGCTTCGGGGTGGTAAGTTCGCAATTATTCGCGAATCCTCATTGAGACCATTAGTGGGCAGGGTTTCTGCAATTCTAATGCGGCTCAAGATTAACTTGCTCGATATGGATGCTGCTCTACCTGAAGAAGCGTTGAGACCCTCAAGGGCAAACTCAGAGAAAAGGTGCATCTGGCGTGCTTTTGTAAAATCTGCTGAGTCGATACATGAGGTTAGTCTTATACTTTCTTTCTCATCGGATAATCTTGATTTCGACCTTGTCCCTTAGGCATGCACTCTGGAAAAGCTTGTATTCCTTTCCTTATTTCCCTTTATGTTATGGTGGAGCTCCTTGGGGATTTTATGTTATCAACAATATCAGCTTTGGAGTTACTATGGTCAAACTGAAATACTGGACACTTGTTGGAAGTCATTGCATATTATTAGCATGATGTGTATTTCTTGCACAAATTATAACTTAATTGAATGTTTGCAAGTTGATGTGTTCCCTTGATCTTAGTGCGAGATTGTTATTCTCCTTCCATAGTAGGTGCTGTAACTTGTTTAAAGTCTTTTCATGGTGACACCTGTGATGGAAAAATAATTATGCGGACCATAATCCCCTTTTGCGCCTCCTTCATATTACGAACTAATATATTCTCAATTATTGCTCTTGATACTTATACAGTGTCTTTCTATATAAGATTCTTGGTGGAATGTCTACATTGATGAAGAATTGCCTCTATGCTTGAGCTACCATTGTTCTAGGACTCTTCACTATTGATTTTAGTCTTGAAGTTCCTCAGTTCTGGATTAAGATCATTCTACTCATTAATAATACTGTGCTGTTGAATCTTGATCTTTTTTGCCATTGATCTGCAATTTACTAATAGTAGCTTTCTCTTCTGTTTTGTTTGGCGTTCAATCCATGCAATGTGTGTGAAAGCTGACATTTCCTTTACTAATCTTTCAGATGAGCCAAGCTACAATTGTACTGGAGGACATGATCAAAACAGCGTACTTGAGAAATGATTGGTGTTATTGGTCATCACCATCAGCATCAGCTAAAATCTCTACGCTCTCCGCCCTTGCTCTTCGCATATGTACATTGGATGCTGCGATAATATATGAAAAAACTGTTCCTTGTCAGGATCCATCAGAGATCTGCAAATCAATCAGAGAATCTCTTTCTATCTCGAGTTTGGCAAACCTCAGGCCAAGCAGTGCTCGACTTCGTAAGGCCCTTAATTCAGATCCTGCTGACTGTTCAAAACTAAAGAGCAGATCAAGCAAGAGAAGAAAAGACTCGGGGGGTTGAAATTTAGTAGTAGACATGCTTCATTGTGAAAAGTGGAAGTCTGATGAAATCCTTAATTGCAGCACGTCGAGTAGAATGAGGCTGCTCTATGCTTGTCTGTTGGATTCGACGCGCACAAGACTTTATTTCACACCTAAGTGGAACTGGGCAGAGTGGAAGCTATAGCTGAAGCACTATAAGAAAGCTACAACTGGCAAGCTTTGGTAGTTCTCAACTGGAAGGAGGGCTTTGCAGTCCATCAACTGCCATGATCCCTTATTCCCTTGAGTACAAGTGGAGCAAGCCAAGGCTAATATACTAAAAGAGAGCAGAGTGGTAAAACAAGGTCAACTCTTGTCACACAATATTCTGTGAATGACCTCTCAGAACCAAAGGATTTGGTCATAAATGCTAAAGGCCTTGGGAACAAGAGGATCAGTTTCCATATTCCGTGGAGGACAGTGACGGGCGATGCAGAGCTTGAGAATGAGTCTCATTTTGATGCAGAGCTTGAGAATGAGTCTCATTTTGAAGAACAAACCATTTGAGAGTTGTCTCTCCTCACGTAATTAGGTGATTCTTGGAATTAGAGAATTGGCCGACAATCTGAAGAAAAAGTAGAGAATATTCTGAATAACAAGGTGTCTCAGAAATGGTCTCTGCTGCATTTTCCCTGGGTGACTGGCCTGAGGATGGAGAATTTACTGTCATATTTGTAGAATAGCTTCAAAGCTGCATCTGCATTCCTGACCATCCTCAAATAACTGGGGAAATGTCATTTTTTGAAGAAGAAAAAAATACTGAGAGTCTATCTGATGTACATTACCGAAAAATATATAGAAAAGTCTTTTGACCAGTTTGTTGACTTAAGGTGTTCTGATGTTCCTCTTCTTCCTCTGCTTACGTGTGGATTCCTAAATAAAATGGTTAAGAAAGAGGAGACTAGACTAGAGTTGAATAAATATCTTCAAAAAAAAGGATAATATTACTTCCCGGTTTTAAAATAAGTTGCCCTTTAGTAAACCATAATTGTTTGCCAGTGTAAAGAGATTTTACTAGTTAAATATAATTAATAAGGGTATATTTGGCCCTTTAAAATTGATTTGTTTTGTGTCCAAATTTTTTACTCTTATTTTTGGTCTATTTATTTATTTATAAAATATTTATATTTTCAGTTGATTTATTTATTTTTTTCATCTATTTTAAAACTCAATAAATAACTCAGTGTAAAAAAAATCTTTTGATTTTAAAAAAAATCTAAACACTTATTATTTAAAAATATATTTTAATTTTAAAAATTTTTAAAATAAAACAAGTTCATATAGAACGTGTAGCTTATAAAAACAATAGAATTATAGTATATTTTTCAATAGAACCTAGTGACATGAGGTAAAATTAAAACTTATAAATTTAGCAAATTAAATAAAAAATTATATATTTAAAATTATTAATGTGACAAAATTATCCACCACTTTTTTATATAATGAGATTATGCTTGGCAACAAATTTTGAAAGCTGAAGCGGCAATTGATAATTTTAATTTGTGGTTCCGAGACGTGGCATATAAGACAGGAAACAGCCAGCACCTGCACCACTGACAGTCTGGGAAAATAGCAAACGGAAACCCTTCCTTCCTTCTGCATTTCCCCCAATTTTTCTCCCTCACTCACACAACTTACTTACTACTAACTGCTAGTACTAGAGCCTACCTATACAACACACAGCAGATCACTCATTCGAATTTAGATATATACATACATTTGCACATAAATGTACATGGAAGGAGAAAACAAGAAGAGGAAGACAGCTATTGAGCTTGACTGGGAAAAGCTCTTACCTCGCCAAGACGACCAACCTCCGCCGCTACTGGTTGTCACTACCACCGCCTTTGCGGCGGACCAACCACAATCGACCATGTGGACCGGCGACGGCCTTAACCTTCACACCATTCCGGACGCAAAACTCGACGAATTCATCGCGAGACAAAGAATGACTTATGAAACCATGGCTTCTCGAACGCTCGACAAAGGCCAAAAGATCCTCGCCAAACTCAGCAGTCTGGAAGAGGAAAAGGAACGCCGCAAAAATCGACTTGGGAAGGTTGTAACATTTTGACCCTTTTATTCCTATGCAAACTCTATTCTTTGTATATATATTTTTATATTTCGAAGGATTACATTAATTTTCACTCTGGATGTCTTCATTGTCTTGTTTAGGTTTGACCATTTGCTTCAGCTATATATATATATATATATATATATATATATATATATATATATATATATATATATATATATATATATATATATATATATATATCAGTTTGAGCTTATTTACATTTACTTTTATTTCCAATGTCTTGCGCTAATTTTCCTTATATGGTCCTCTTTACCATTAAGATTTAGCATGTACATGTTATATTTTTTATTCAGAAAGGAAATCTCATGCAAGATATTGACCACCATTTATCACGATTTGGGCAGGATGATGGTGGAGGTGAGAAGCCAAGACAATCTCACAACCCAAACTTCAATGGTGAGATTTTAATTGGTCATAGTAAGATGAATGCATTTTATTTTGAAGCATTAAATTGTAGAGTGATCCTTTTAACTATTATTACTGAGATGCTCAATTTTGTTGTCAGTTAAGATATTTGAATATCAGTGAGGTTTAATTTAGTGCCTTCACTCAAGCTAGAAATTGTGGTTATGTAGTTAGAGGTGAACTATTTAGTTTTTTGTTTAAAAGTTTATATAATAAAAATATTTGGAGAAATATAGTTTTTTTTTGTGGTGCTGTATTTTTTTTCTCATGTTAACAGACACTCGTGCCAATTGTTGACTAGATTTTCTCATTTTTTGACTGTTCTCCTTCCCATGTTAGGATGTTTTGAGTAGAGATAGTATTGGATGGCATATCTTTCTTCCAAAGTCTAGCAATCACGTGGTTGAGTCCTGGTTCCCCGCTCTTGTGTTTTTTCTTTTTTGTTTTTTCTGCTAAATGATCCTGCTCTTATATTTGAACATTTCTTCCTATTGTGCTACTTTTAAAAAGCTAAATAGAACTCTACATCCATTCAATATACGGCTGTGAAACCTAAATCAGATCATGTTGACCGTTTACTTTTTCCTTTAGGCTTTACCCCTTGTTCCACTTCCATGCTCTTTTCCCTCAACCAATATTGTTAATGGTAGGATCAAATTGTCCAATATATCACAGGATTTTCTTGAACATTCTGTTGCAATATTTCTTTTGTTGTACTGTCATGCAATATTTTAGGACCTGAATGTGTTCTGTAGGTGCATCACGTGGCTTTAGGCAAGGGGCTCCATCATCTCTGCCCCATTCACGATTTGGACTGAATATTTGTCAAAAGATGGAAGAAAACGTATGGTGGCCTACTGAACTTATAATTCTATTTCTGTTTTCTCTGGTTGTATATGCTGTAACTGAACAAAAAAAGTATCATTGTTTTTGATATTTTGATCTAGCAGACGGATTGTAGGACAGTCAATGCCTTTGGAAAAGAATATACTGCAACAGGTCATTGTGATCGCCGGAGAAGGATAACTTTGAGGCAATCAACTTTTCAAGGTCCTAGTTTTTTTTCTGTTGATATTGATAAACGAAATGTCTCGAATGGTGCAAGAAAAGGCAGAAACCTTTTTCCTGGGTCTCCCAATGTTGACAAAGATCTGTCTAGCACTTTATCAAAGTATGCATCGTTTCCCTCCTTTGCTTTCATTTTTTTGATAAATATTTTATCATAATGTCATATGCAAAACCTATAAGGACTCATAATTTTCACTGCAATGCTGCCATATTGATTTTCTAGCTAAAAGATTGAAAGTATAAAGAATAAAAAGATGAAATAGCATGTATTTTCCCTTCACAAGTGGTTTCATTTCGAACTAGAAATCTTTTAATATGTTTTTATTATCATAAAATCTTTTGTAGTCATTCTAATGTCATAACTTTATGTTCATATTTATATAGTCACTCCGTTCCTTTTTAATTGACGTTTTATGAGAAAACACAGATTAAGAAATGCAATTAATGCTTTATCTGATTGATTAAAATGAGTATAAAATCTCAATATTATCTTTCAAAATTCATTGAAAAAGATGAAAGATAAAAAATTACTCCCTCCGTCCCATGATAAAAGTCCTTATTACTATTTTGTGTAGTCCCATGTTAAATGTCCATTTTCCTTTAATAATCAAACTTTTATACATATTTTTCTATTATACCCGTAACATTAAATATCTCATACTTTTCTTATTCTAATTCTCTCTCCATATTTAATAACATTATTATGGGCAATTTTGTCATTTCATTCATCTTCTTAATATGCGTGAAAAGTCCACCAGGACTTTTATCCTGGGACGGAGAAAGTAATATTTAATGTAGAGATAATATCTAAGTCATTATTGCTTCCTTGAAATCTACAACCGACAAATAAAAAGGAACAAATTTCACTCTCTAAAAAGATACATAAAAAGGAACGAAGGGAGTACTAAATTTCATGATTGTGAACCCTAGCCACTACTCTTAGAATGTGTGCTGGAAAAATCGCCGGGTGTTTGCAATACCCCATCGACAACATATATTGGTAATTCGATAGTAAAGTGTTGGTGGTCCCAAGGAGATCATTGCTTTTGTAGAGTATGCTTTGAAAGAGCCTTTGAGTTGTTACAGTTTCATACTTAAGAGTTGGAAAATGGTCCTTTAAGCATTAGTATTCTTTTTTGGTTTTTGACACGAGTTGGTAGTGTAATGGATGGAAATCCATTGATGGGGAATTTTCTTTTTTCGAGTGGTTTTATCCAAAAAAAAGATTAAATGGACCAATCTTAGAATTTGGAAGGTAATTTATTTTGCATATTTGTTCCAAATAGCCTGTGGTAAATTTCAAATTTCCATGTGAAAGGTAAATTATCCAATCAGTGTTTTGAATTAATGTAGTTCTGTATATTGATTGAATTCCTTTTCTTTCCCTAGGAAGGATGCTTCAAAAGTCCACCCTTCAAATAATTTGAGACCAAGGAATGTAAGTTAATTTCCCCTTCTTTCGTTGTGCCCCTATCATATTTGTAATTACTTTTGGTTCTTTCATACTATTTTTGTATGATACTTGGTACAAGTTGCTACTGTTACACCTGTTAGATTTTAAGCGTTCGCTTCTTCTCTACCTTTTCATTCCTATATTTAATAATTAGACTACACCCACTTCAAATTTCAAAGGTTTTTTTCTTCGTAACATGTGGTTATTTAAGGAGATCTTAATAGCACATTGGAACATTATGGGAGAAACTTGAAATTTCTTGACACTTTAGGGAAGGTTTATGTAAGTAAAGAACTTTGGAATTCATGCATTTAGTAGTGCTGAAAATCAGTTTATGGTTGTGTTATTTTTGTGGATATTTGGTTGCCTAGGTCTTACTCTCTCTGTCCCAAATTAAATGTCCAATTTTGACTTTTTAAAGTCAAATTGACTATTTTTTAGAATTAATAATTAAGTATATATAAATATATTTTTAAAATTATAAAAATTGGGGTTAGTAGTAAATTGTATAAACTTTCTTTTGGTTATAATAATGGTATAAAATTAGTTTTAAAAATGGTCAATTTGACTTTAAAAAGTCAAAACTGAGCATTTAATTTGGGATGGAGGGAATATTTTTTATAGAGATTGAAGGCATCCATGCTGCAGCTTATGCGCTTTGGTGTTGTTTGCAAGAAACTATATGGCTGAAAGCTGTACTTTTTTTACTCTAAAACTTGAAATTTCCTTTAAATTTGGAAGAGATGAGCTTATGTTGCATTGGCTTTTACCGCACTTCACAAGAGGAAGTTGTTCGTAATAAGACAAAGATCTTCTTCATTGATAAATTTTAATGATGGATTATCGATAGTTCATATTGTTTTACAGCCATAAAATCTGGTTCCTTGTCATTCTTATTGCTTCATAGTATTTTCCGTCTATGCTATCACGGTAATTTCAAATTAAATGCTATGTTTGTCTGGACCATCTATTTGATTAAGATAATAATGTGATGCTTCTCTTGCAACTAGATATATATATGATATATCAAAGTTGGGTGGTATTCTACTCTTTTGGACAGTTTTGTTGATTTACTGTTTTAGTTTCTGTTATATGTTTTTCTTTTTTTGTTCTTTTTTGGAATTTATACCAAAGTTTATTTGTCCTTGTCAATTGATCTAAATTTGGTAGTTTTCTTCATCTTTTGTATTGGTTCTTTTTTTATAATGGTTCTAGTACATGCTGTTACCATTTCATCAGGGGAAGACAGTTGTCCTAGTGGATGAAGAGGAACCTCAATTTGTTGAGACAGTACAGCATGAAGAAGAATTGAATGACTGGTAAATAAACTTAGTTATTGCATTATTACTAATTTAATTATGTATTTATTATTTTAGTTATTTTTTTCTTAATATCTCAGCTTTGTTGGTATGTGGTTGGACTCTGTGATTATTATACTAACACTTGTTTTTCAGCATAAAAGAGATTAAAATCTGCTATCCCTCGAGGTATACCATCATGTTTCTCTTGAATTTCTTCTTATTTTTGAAGCACTCATTTTGAAATATAAAAGTTGCTTATTTAAGGTCTTTTGATACATTCTGAGTGGATACAGGGATGATCCAGAATCAGTTGAGATTTGTTATGCTGACATGGAGTGTCTTGCCCCTGAAACCTATCTGTCATCAACCATTATGAATTTTTATATACGGTAAGTTTATTAGGCTGCTTTAAGATAGTTTGGCAGTGTTGAAGTCATCACATATACCTTTTAGCTTGTGGACTTTCTTTCTCTTTCCATGTTTTCAGAACATATTTTTAAATTTCTTCCCCCCTCCTTCAGTTTTCTTCTTGTTGACTGATGCTTTCCCACCTAAATTGCTCATGCTCAAATTTCAACCCAAGAAAAGGGGAAAAGGATAATTGGTCCTTGAGGTATTCAAAAATTCCAGGATAGTACCATGGTTATGCTTATTTTGCAAAAGTTAAAGGATATAAGAAAGTTCTTTCTGGCTGCTTTAAAGATGAGGTCTGTGCAGGGAGATTGATTCCTTCTGCTGCCACTATAAGGACCATATATTGTCAGCTATGTTTTTTTATCAGTATATTATTAGCTCATAGATTTTCATTAGCACATATTGTTGGTAGTGAACATTTTTAGCTAGTCTATAGATCTGCACTGGTGCACCCTAATTGATGTTGGACATGTGAGAAGATGATATATATAGTACTTCATTTATTTATTTTCTTTTCTGATAAGCATATGTTCAGTAGTTTATGCTATCATTTGTTAAACTAGTACCAATTACATTGCTTTTACTTCTTAGGATTTTCAGTGGGTTTTGGTATACTGATGAATGATGTTCACTTGTAAACTTTTATGTGTTCTAAGGATTGTCTATATTGAGCCAGATCTTCTTCTGCAAGTTGCTATGAGAGTAGAATGAATACAAACGAACCTTTTGGCAGAGTTGTTCAAAGCGGCTGCTATCCGTCTTGAACCTGCATTCTCATGCTTGATTCCTGATTAAACTGAGCAATTCCCTCACAAATAGGGTTCTATGAAGTCTATATAGATTAGATTATTTGATGTAAATGAGGTAAGGCTTGAAACATATAGAAGTTTTCAGGAAAACTTCAGAATAGCTCAAGGAACCCCCTTGCCCCGCGTACTTCTGTTCGATATTTTCTTTCTGTTCTTTAATTTGAGAGGCAAAGAAGTAAACGCTGTCTTCTCTTGTCTCTTGTATATTTTCCCCTCTATTCACTTTTGAACAAGACTATTCAATTTCGATATGGGTCCTTCCAGAGTTGTTATGGCGTCCAGGCCGCGTCCAGGCCATCTGATACGGTGATGGGAGCCTTGAGGTGGAGCTGCTAAGGCGTGCGCTTTGGCAACTCTGGCCCAACCAAAGTATTTTACAGTTCTGACTCGTTAACCCATCGATTAAAAACTAGGGAGAAAGAAAATAAAACCCTAAAAAACTTATCTGTAATCGGATTCGACACATCTTTGTATTGGAGACTCAATCGCAACTTCTTTAGAGTGGATCACGACTTCTTAGAGTTCTCGTGGAAGAGATGGAGATGACATTTTCTTTGATGATTTTGATTGAACGATATTTTAGACTAGTGTAGAGTGTCTAGACATTATTTTGGCTTGTTATGTGGTGTTTTATTAGTTATTGACTACATATTTGTAATGGTTGGTTTCAACTTTATTTTTTATGCGGTGTTTATTGAATTGTTGAATACTTCATTACTATCACGCCATCCATGAACTGCAGCATCAACCATGAGTTGTAGCAACTCATTGCTCTCTTCCAACGTCCACGGGTTATAAGTCCCAATATTTTTTCTATTTCCTTTGTTATTTCCTTGTTGAGAATTTTCCATTTGTAACTACTATGTCATATATAAACATCTATCTTAGTTGGTATTTCCTTCAGTAGTTTACTAGTCTAAACACAATGAGACATGAATAATGTGACATGTTATTAGCTAAATCCTTCATGCAGAAAAATTTAAATTATGAATCAACTGAATAATTTTATGAAATTTATATTATAATCAAGACCTCTAACATCTGAATAGGTCAGGAAAAAGTCAAATTCTATGATTA
The DNA here is from genome assembly GCA_016801055.1 of Panax notoginseng. Classification (NCBI taxonomy): domain Eukaryota; kingdom Viridiplantae; phylum Streptophyta; class Magnoliopsida; order Apiales; family Araliaceae; genus Panax; species Panax notoginseng. The sequence goes on along the minus strand of CM029022.1, from coordinate 6,391,546 downwards.
TGAGAACATTCACATCCTTGAAATTTTATAGCATGCACAAATTACCAATACCAGCTTCAAAAGGAGCCACTAATGAAGGTGTCATGTGATGTGGTCATAAAGTATAAACCAGTACTCTTTCAATCTTTTATTTAAAACAAAGTGAATTGATAACCATCTCCATCAAATTGTATCAGTTAGTTTCAAACATCTCCAAATCAGAAATATAATCTCTCATCTCTAGCATATGACTCCTCAGAGAATGAATACTACCATCAAAATCCCTAGGAGGGTATATAAAATAAATAATAAACAAAAAACATTCGTATAATGAACCTAGATCCATATAATAATACGTTTATAAAAATCCAATATAAATAATTATGGATTTAAAGTGTAGTGTAATTAATGGTTAGTAAAGGTCCAGGGAATTTTTCCTCTCATTTTTCAAGTTCGAGTCGGGAAAACAAAAGGAAAAGAAAAATGCATAAATCCTACATATGACAAAACATCATGCAAAAAATCTAGAAAAACCTAATAACACCACAGTGAACAAAATTATAGGACAAAATCATGCATAAATTAAAGGGGCAAATTGTATACCTCTATATCCTGGAAATTCTCCAACCACAGTATGTGTGCCAGCTTCAACAAAATCTCAGATTTAATTGAATACACCCCCTTAATTAATTATAATAATTTTCACCATTAATCAATATTGTAATATTGTATTTTTTATGCAGAAAAGTATGTTGTTGTGCTCCGCGAATTTGTATATACTATATAAAGTCATAGTAAAAACTAACCTAATTTAATTATGAGCAAAAATCTTTCGAACAAAAAAAAAGAAGTCCTGTATTAGAAGGAAAAAAGCAGTACCGGTTACGACAGTAGCAGAGCTTGACACGGCCAGTATATGCAACAGAAGGCGGCGAGTGGCGGTATCGGGTTCCCTCTTTAATTATTGGAATAGTTTTTTTACTGACGATTTGAATTTCCACCTTTGTGTTTAATATTTGGAAGTCTTTAGAGATGGAGTCAGACTTTGGATATGGGTTGATAGTTATAACTCTTCTTCTAAAGTCGGTCAAACTCTACCATTTAATAGAAATTTGAAAAATCTATGACATTTTGAATACCAAAATAATTTTATAGACTTTATAAAAGTCTCAATTCAATACTACATAACTTTTAAAGACATTACAAAAGTTGTAATTGAATACCAGTAAACTTTTATAAACTCTTTAAATATCTTGATTGAATACAACCAAACTTTAAAAGTCTTAATTGAATACACCCTCCTTAAAATCTCTCTGAGGTTGTCCATTTTAACTTTCTAATTTCTTTTGGCTAGATATTTGCAGCAACCAACCTCTACAACAGATAGGGAAAGATGTGGCTATCATTTTTTCACCACATATTTTTATGAGAAGCTGAAAGAGGCTGTGCTTAACAAGGTATCTCTTTCTTTCTTTGGTTATTGCTCTTCATGGTTTATAAACTAGTTCTAGCCTGGGTGACTGCAAACGCCATCTCTGGATGTGTTGTGTATGTTGAAACATGTGAACTTAGGTACTCGAGTTGTAAACTTGTGATCCATCAAATCAAGTAGAGCCTTAAACTGTACAATGTTTCTAGGAACTGTTTCTGCCAAAATTAACTGCTTATTTAAACAAAAGGCTCAATGCATAAGTTTGAATGCTTCTTAATTACATTTTGTTTTTATTATTAAGTTGGCTTTCTGTTGATCTGTAGACGAGTGATAAGGTGTTTGTAAAATTCCGAAGGTGGTGGAAAGGCGTCAATATATTTGAGAAGGCATACATAGTCCTGCCAATACACGAGTAGTAAGTATTTGCATTCAGTTTAAAGCACTTTATGTATATTAAGAGTTATCATATGAAAGCAAGATCCAAGTCTGCGTATGATATTATTTTGAAATAGTATTGCTGTACTACATATATCTCAAAAAAGGAAGAAAAAGTATTTTTTAGTAATATTATGATATTTCATTAAAAAAACTGAAACAAGCTCTAGGAGTTCTTTTCCCAACTGATTGATTTATTTTAAAATTTGGAAGTTCTCGATAATAATTTCCACATAACGATAAATTATAAGAAAACAACTTCTGATTTTTAGATCTGGACTTGATTGAAGCATTTGCACTTAAGTTAGGTTGTTCCAAAGTAGGTAATTCTTCTGTAGATTGACAAATCTTTGAATCCAAGGAAATCCCGAATCTCAGTGAATCCCCCCGAGTTCAGATTTGTGGGCTTTTCTTCATTCTTCTAGGGGATTATTCCGTAATATTTCTAATGATTTTTTTTGAATATATTACTAATACTATGTACTATACTAGTTAATACTCCCTTCATTCAAAAATATAATATCATTATTGACTTTTTGAAGTCAACTTGAGACGTTTTCAAACTCAAAGTTGCATTCATTTAGTTTAAGTCAATATAATGATGAATATTTTAAAATTTATAAAAGGTGATACTAATTATAATATTTGTTCTTTCTTAATTTTGAATGAATTTGATCAATTTTGAGTTTGAAAGATGTTACAAATTGATTTTCAAATGCGGAGGTTTAGGGTTTCAATAATGATCTTATAATTTGGAACGGAAGAAGTATAATGTTCCAAACTTGTAGGAACTTAATAACAGGACATGACATCATCCACTCCTTTGCCAAAAAAAACTCACAATGAAGATGATCTGGCGACTCTCATTCCTTGCACTTATAACATAGATTAACCATGAACCTTTCTCTTTTCCACACACTCTTGACTCGGTATTTTTGTATATTCTCATAAAAATATATTAGGAGTTTTTCATGTCATTAGATATACTATGGTAATGTTGTCGAAAAGCCAATCATACAAGTAAATGGAAACTTACGTGGCATTGTTTTTAAAAATGTAAAGTTTATTTATAAAGAAGACTGCTTTAGACAATGAATGTACGGGAAGAATTAATACTGCTAATAGTTTTAAAAAATTGATTTCCCACTGTCATTAAACTTTTTAGAGGGTTGACTGTAAGATTACTTACCTAATCTTCCATTTTTGTTTGCCTTTGAAACTCGTGATTTTCACAGAGACTATCATTATTTTTTTTATCAAGTAGTGAATGTGAGTCTTATGAGAAAGAGTAAAAATTCGATTGTTAAAGATATTGAGGCTGATGTACTTGAACTTGAGCTCCTTTTGTTTGTTTTGGTGTATTTTTTAGTTGGTATCTGTTGGGTAGAAGTGATCATGTGGATTTTTGAAATAAGGAGATTGCAATGCTAGAAATGCTCGATCTTATTATCCGAGCTTCGATCAAAGATCTGAAAGATGAAAATGGATTAGCTTGTGCTTTAATTTGAGAAAAGAGTATAAGAGAGTCTAGACTATAGATTCAGTTTGGGATGTGGTGTTGATCGGTGTTAATACAGCCTTAAGTTTATTCCTATCCATTTCACGTATTTTGTGATGTGACCCCTGCAATTTTTCACATTAGATTATTCTTTTCTCTAATTTTTTTCTCACTTGATATTAGAAATCTTCCAAGTTCTCTAATTATCTTTCATGTTTTACTATGCAGTCAACACTGGAGCCTGGTGATTATATGTATACCAGACAAGGAAGATGAATCAGGACCAATTTTACTTCATTTGGATTCGTTAGGACTTCACAGTAGTAGATCAATTTTCGATAATGTCAAAAGGTAAAGAACACACATGCCAACTAAATCACCGACAATTTATGATTATATGAAATATATGTTGTTTAGTTCACATAGTTTATAGCAGTGTGGCCTAGTATTGTACTGACTGTTGATACAAAGTTCTCCTATGTTGGTGGGAAAGAACTACTTCAAGTTTCTAATCTATGCAATTTTCATGATCACTAATAAATACACGATACATTCTCGAAGTAGAAATTTGATTAGCCATTTGGTCTACTAACATATAGATCAATGGAAATACTAGGTTTTTTCTCGAGCAATTAATTCTCACTCCGGAGTAACTACATCGGAGAGATTTTGGTGGACAGGAGTGACTACTAAGGAGACAAGATCGGGGTATTGTGAGTTTCTCTGAGTGGCTCTTTACGGAGTGGGTCATGGCAGTTTTTCGTTCGTGTGTAGGGGAAAAGGTGCTTTGGTTTAATGCTTTTTTTTATGGCTTTCTTTTAGCAGTGTTGGTGTGTGATCAGAGAGGAGGTGATGGATTTCTTTCAGGAGTTTTACTGTTTTGACAGGTTTTGCAGGAGTATGCTACTTTCAAAAACTGTAGCAGACTAGCAGTAATTCACACTATAGTAATTCTAATTTTTTGTTGTGGACGGGAGTGACTAAGGAGGCAGGATAGCAGGGGTATTGTGAGTTTCTATGAGCAGCTCTTTACAGAGGAGTTGGTTGTGTCAGTTTTTCATTCATGTGTAGGGGATAAGACGCATGGGTTTAATGGCTTTCTTTCAGCAGTATTGGTGTGTGGTCAGAGAGGAGGTGATGAATTTCTTTCAGGAGTTGTTACTTTTTAGTTTTTGATTTCCTTTGAGAACTTTAGGGTTCACTTCAGAACTCCCTCTTCAAGGTTTTTCTTTTGTTTTCCCCCAAGAAACATAAGCTTTGATAACGGATCAAAGTAAAATTACGCCCTTTCCCACTCATGTTCCTGCCCGAGTCACATGGCTTATGATATGTAACGTATGTTATACTTATGTCACATTGCTTAGGGCATTTTCTATCGCATGGCTTATGGCATTTTCTGTAGAATGGCGTATGGCATGTTCAATCAGATGGCTTATGCAATGCTGTTGATATTGTTGTTTTTATAACTGTGTTAGGAGACAATTTTATCTTGCGAGTTTAATTAAGAGAACAATGTAACTTCTTAATATACTCTCATCTTACCCCTGGTTATGTTTTTTTGGGGGATAAGTTGCCAAGCTTGATCTGTTCACTCATTGAACGTGTAAACATGTTTGTAGCTTTCTCAAGAAAGAGTGGAGCTATTTGAATCAAGTAGAAGCTTTTTCGCACTATCCTCTGGTGGACAGAATCTGGCATAACCTACCTTGTAGAATTGATGAAAGCAAAGTCATGGTTAGTCTTGAGTACCTAAGGTTTGATGGTTAGGTTTGGCCAATAGTTTTCTTGTTTGTAAGTATACCTTTGTCAATTACTTTGTTTTTTGGATATATTATATATCAAGTGAGAAAAAGCATAAGAATCACATTCATTTGTACATACGACCATCTACTAATTATTAATCGCGGAATACCAAGATGTTTTATTTAGTATGTTTACACATATTTTTATTGACCAAAAGGCTTCCTTTTATGTATGCATGTATGTATGTATGTTTAGGTGCAAATAAGACCTTCCATAAAATTATCAAACCTATATTGTCATCCATTTAAAACAAAAACAAATTTAGCATAAGCATAAGGCATAAATACACTTCTATATCCTTAAGAATTAAGGTTGTGTATTTTTGCTTGAATATTGGCAGGCAAGTTGCCTCTTTAATCCTCTGTTGACGATAAAAAAAGATAAAGGTCTCTCGTTGAAGTCTTGTGTTGTAAGTACATAAGTAGTACAAGAACTTTATATAATTTTAAATCATGTACCTCTCAATGTAGGATTGCTGTGTTACACACCCTCACATATTTATTGGTGTACTAAACAAGATATATTATAAGTAGACTATATATAAACATGTAACTATAATTCTATTCTAATATTTAAAAATTTAAAGGATTCTTAAGTAAAATATATAATTATTAAATATCTAGATTATTAATTTGCATATAGAATGAAGTTGGTGCCATGAAAATCTTAGTAATTATTGAAGCTTATTAAATATTCATAATTAGATGGTCTACTGTGATTGGTTTGTCATGTGGTCCAGAAGTTATTTCTGAAAAGAATTCAGCCACAAAAACTTTTTTTTTTCACAAAAAAGAGTTGATTGCTAGCTATTCAAAGTTATTGGTTGATTGTATGATTTGTTATTTTGCTCCCATTTTAGTTGATCCTACATCTTTGTTTTCCATTTCCCAATGTAGTTTATTGTAGTTTTTGCCTAGATTCTACTTCGAACTTACAGAGCAATTGTACAGATCTCCCACAATATTGATTGTATTTATAGCAATTGCAGACTGGGAGATGAAAATTCCATGTCCATCAGGCATCATGTGTGTATATTATGCAAAGAATAAAGATGTATTGTAACTTGAGCAGTTCAAATATTTATCGTTATTAAGCCATCTATAGTCATACGTACCTTCCTAGTGGAGGTTGCAATCAGCATATCGGAAGTCGCTTAGGGTGTTTACATCTTTCTCAGTTCTAATGGTTTTGTACTCGAGGACAATGATGACTTCTTCCAACATTTTGGGGAATAGGATAAAAAGTGTTTCCTGAAAACTAGATAAAATGTTCTATGTAGGTTTAGATTTGTTTTGAACTGATACCGCTAGAAGTGGTTACAAGGATGACGTGGTAGATTTTATTTCCTTGGAAATAGACGTGCAATGAGGGATAAAATGCTTGTACAGTTGTACTTGAAAATCACGAGTTTAGTTTGAAGTATAGAATTTAGGCTAGTCATCTATTACCTTTTAATTTGGATGCCATATTTGATTTGTTTCTATCAGCTTTAGCTCTTCTTCCTAGGTCTGGTTATTAGTTCTAATTGTTAACCAAAAAGTCTTTTTTTTTTATTTATAAAAACGTCTTATGTTCATTCTTTTTATCACCAGGTTCCGCAGCAAAAGAACAAGTATGACTGTGGTCTCTTCGTTCTTTTTTTCATGGAGCGCTTCATTGAAGAGGCTCCTCATAGGCTGAAAAAGAAAGATTTTGCAATGGTATGCATTCTTTTAGTTATTTTGAACTATTGTTTTGCTTTTTCCAGGGAAAAAGAGTTTTGTACAACTATTCCTTAGTGAAATGTTGACAGTTGTGTTATGTGTGAGAATGTGGGTTCAAGTATGGAGAGTAGTTTCTTTCATGCTTATGATCCAAAATTACCCTTTCCTGCACTTAAACGGATGGGACCCAGCAGTAAATAATTTTTCTTCTTTGGATACATAGATGGTCAATTCTATAATTGTAGCATAATTTTTTCCTGTGTTATATTTTGATGCTTAGTTTGGCAAGCAGTGGTTTAACCCTAAAGAAGCCTCTGACTTGAGACTGAAAATCCAGAGCATACTTGTGAAGAAATTTAAGAAAGAAAGTGTGGATAGAAGTGTTTTGGAGCCTTAATTTTTTGCCTGTGGTTGCTCCAGTTGGAAGCTGAGCAGTAAATTTACAGCGGCTCTAGACTGCCACAGTCCTGAGAGTTTACATTTTGTGTTCCTTTTTTCTGTACAGCGCTCGTATGGTTCTTCTACAATTCTACTCTTTGGACATGCCTACAGAGAATCCGCTGTGAAGGAAATTTAATTCTGAACTTTTTTATACATGATGAAATAGGTCCGATTGCCACTGGGGCATGCTGGGTGAAAAGCTAGAAGAGGTTACGGACTTGTCTTGAGATGTAATGGTAGAAGACCTTTTCATCAACACTGATGGTTTGGGCTTAGTTTAGGAAACTCTAGCAAATTGCTTCAGTTGTATAGGAGAGGAAAATGGAACAATTTATTATTGGTGATGGGGAGGGATCAACCTCGGTCATTTTAGACTTTATTTTTTCAAAAACAAATGAGATTAAGCAAATGGGTAAAGAATGTCGATCATTATGATTGTGTTCACTTCACTATTCTCTTGCATTTTGAAGTGCGATTAATAATCCTTGAGCTAAAATTGGCTTGTTATTAAGATGACATTTCATGCATTAAATATTGTTTGCACGTCCTTGTAAAGTTGTGTAGTAGGAAATGCAGGAAAAAAAAATCCGTAAAACTTGTCTCTCGGGAATCCTAGAGCATCGTATCCTCAAAATACCAGATACATATTGTTTGCACGTTGTTATGATTGGGATAATTCTCCAAATTTTTGCAAATTGATTTTTCAGCCTGGACTTGAATAAAATTAACATGAAACTTGTAAATGAAACGCGGAGGGGATATAATAATTAAACACGAGTGCTTTATAATTTTACTTATTTGTATTTTTTGAGAGAAAATATAAATAGATAAATTTATAAATTACTTGTGTCCAATTTTTATTTTCATGTCCGCATAGAGAGCTCAAAATTTTAATTTGTAATTTGAACCATCTTTGTATATTCCATTCGTTCTATTAAAATTTTGGATAAAAGTAGGAGGGATTTCCTTTCTGAGAGCAGATGAGGTCCTGCCTTCACCTCTAGCAGAGTAATAGTTAATCCAGGCTACGAAACCACCTCTGGTACGCTTTCTCAAAGTGCACTACTGTATACTCGTAGAATACCATAGAAGACGTAACTTCACAACCAGCATGATTGCATGATCAACATAAAATGTACTAGTCACAGGATTTGCAATTTAATAACTCATACCCCCAACAAGTTGGGTCTTCGCTATCAAATTCCAAATGAACAATTCTGTTAATTGTTTGGAACACGTGCACATGCTTTATTGTACGTTGATAAGACCTCTGACAATAACAGAATACACAGGACATTAGAATGGAATCTTTCTGAGTCATAAACTGATCTCGAAAGCAAGAGAGAAAAACACAGATAAACGAAAACAAAGAAATACACTTCTACATTTGATTCTGAATGACAGATTTTCAGGGAAAATATAAATTATCCCGAATTGTATCCAAGTCACTTGCAAATTAAAAAAAGAAAAAGTATTTCACAGGTCAAAAACTTTGCTAGATTTATAGACTAAACTCACAAAGATGAGCTCATTTGTGAAGTTCCTCGGATTCTACATAAACCAATACTCTTCACATAGTAAGGGGCCTTATATTCCCCATCGCAAGGTCCGATTCTAAAACCATTCTTAGACAATAAAACCAACCATCTCTCAGTCATCAACACCCGCTGCTACAGTCTGACGCTGAAATGGCTAATCCCTGCAATCCAGGACAAATGAAAGAATTAGCCTTCGATGGCCACGACAAAACTTGATAATATGTATGTGCAAAAAACCTTCTATCCAAACTTGGTACAAAGATTCAGGTAAACATAAGCTACAATTTTTCCTAGTTAGCAAAGAAAAGAAGAAAAAACTCATACTGCGGCAGCAATATCACAAAAACAAGACATGTGGTATACTTTTAAGGAAGAAAGCGAGTAAGAAAGCAGGAAAACACCAGGCCAGGTTCAAACATAATACACAAGCATAACAATACTAAGTGAGGACATTAATTCAACAATTGCATCTACACTTCTTCTTTTTTTTAAACAAGTAATACTACTTAGAATTGGCTAAAATTTCCACCAATCTCAGCAACACCTCTCAGTTTAACTGAATGAAAGAGTAAAATAAACGCTAATACTTGGCTAGACACTGCAAGTTTAAGAATATTTCCTCTAGTTACATTTCCAGTTTATGAAAATCTTAATGTGCGAGTTTTACACCAATCTCAGCGATGCCTCGTCTAATTGAATGCTTGGATGTGTCAAGGAACGAGTTTCATATAGATGGCGGCGTTACGCAATTAGAATGATAAGAAAATATTACAAATTGAAAAAAGGAGCTAGTGCAAGGGGGTAGAAATTGTAATTATCCTAGAGGAAGGATATTCTGCGAGGTGCTTAAAACAGTAATCCCATAGTTTCATGTTCTTCACTCAGGTATCTGTACTCTATGAGATTCATCCATATCTTTAGATTATTAACTTAAAAATGACTCCTCTGGTCAGATTGGGGGAATTAACAAGGCCAACAAACATATATCCAGCTATCATCAGTCAGAATTTGTATTGGCTCCCAATATATTCAAAGGTGTTCTCTTTTTCTTCTTATTTCCCCTGGTCACCAATTTGTTTGTCTTTGTATGGGCAATAAACAAAGTGAAAAACAATTGCAAGTTAGGTGGGAATGGACTGTGGGTGAAACATTGTAGGTTTTTAACTAAGAGAGTAAATGATTCACCAAATTCAGCACTGCTTTTGCTTAGGAGGTTCATGCCTTAATTTAGTGGATGAAATGAGGGTTCAAAAAGCAGATTTTGGAGAGATTCTTCATAGATCTAGTAGCCGGTGAATCACTGATCATGGATAGTTAAGGAAGTAAGCTACTTGTTCAGATTACTTCTTTAGTTACCTACTGATCCAAGAGTGTTATTTCACTTCACTTCTGAAATGATCTCAGAGTAGGGTACAAAGAACTAATCAGGGTTGAGTATCCTCTTGATGTCAATATTGTGCATACTCCTAAGCAAACAAATATAATCAGAGATGAGTTTTTTTTATTTGAGAAAATGAGAAATTAGCTTTGACCTGTGAACAGTTTCTCTAATTCAGCGGACTTCTAAAGATTGAGGGGTTTAATGTGGGACTTCTTACTGTAAGACAAGGTTCAAATCTATGAATTAACACACCCATTTGTTAGCCTTGCACAAACAAAACAGACCTGGAGTTTAGCTTCACCCATACATGCTCTATAGTGGTATGGGCCCCAACCAAGACTTATAACTAAAGCCATCCAGGATCAAAGTTTACCTCATTTTACGTAATTAAAGTTCAGTTTCCACTAGTCCACCATGACAAGTTGAGCAAGTTAAACTAGTCCACCTAACAATATGTGGCAAATGTTTTTGCACCAACAGTGATGTAGGACAACATGGAAATAAGGAATAAGAGTACCTATCTCCACAGAGAATCGGTAAAGAAACACAAACAAAAGCACACAACTTTAATCTCAAATCAATATATTCAATAATATCCAAATAATGAACAATGCTTAAATACAAAACTCCTAATTTAGAAAGAAAATAATCTCCTAACTAAAATCTAGTACTATAATAAACTCTCCTAATTGAAATATACTACTACAATTAAAACTCTTCTAATGAAAAACTACTACTATATTATCCTACTAAATAATTTCATTAATAACTCAACATTTATCTCTAAATAACAATACAAAATTAATAATAAACTTATTGAATTTCTTCTTCCGTACATCATCCTTCTCCTCGCATTTGAAAAAAACTCATCCTCAAGTTTTGAAATATTGTAGAACTAGTAATTGCCCGTACTTGAAAGCACGCCGTAACGAAATCCTCCCTCTTCCTCTCCCTTCGTTTCAACAATCTGAAAATTAAAATGAATCTGAACCGTTCTTATGTTTTCCCGTCCAAATCAATTAGAATGAATCTGAGTCGTCCTTGTGCTTTCCCGCACAAATTCAAATTGAGTTCTATCTTATAATTATAGATAATAAGTCACAGTTCGAGAGATGCTTTCAAACAAAACATTCGCATCCAATATTTTAATGACATGAGCACAATTTTCGGGAATAACGACAATATAGAAATTTGATATAGCTTAGAACTCAAATGTATCAACCGAAGAGAGAACCAACATGGTTGACCTCAAATTTATCTTCCTTGATGTTTTCGCATTGGGGGTCAAACTTAACTTCAATTTTCCTACTGCAAACCATCTCTGAAAGTTGTTCAACACACTTAACTTCCACTTCATGTTTCTCACAAGCATCAATATGTGAGAATACTTGCATGTGTTACAAATATGATTAGGATGAACATTTTTTTGTGCTTGAACGAAATTTGGACGAACAAAGCATATGTTATGTACTCGTAATGTGCCTTTAAATTTGCAACACCTGTTTCAGAAAGAGCAAGCTCATCGCATAATTTTCAATACTTGGCACTATACGGGACACAAGACCTTTTAAGTTGCTTGCATGTGACCAAAGTTCGATGCTCAAGTTGCTTTATCTTACCCAAAGAAAGTCTGAATTGTGAAACTTGAAAGACATTGTATATATGTAGAGGAGCTGAATTGAAAATTTCAAAACTTTGAGAGTTAAATTGAAAACTCAAAAAATTGTGGGGCTAAGTTGAATATTTCAAAAGCTTTAGGGGCTGAATTGAAAGTTTTAAAAACTTTGGGTGCGGAATTAAAATTTTCAAAAACTTAAGACTGAATTGAAAATTTCAAAAACGTGGGGGGTACCAAACAGTAATTTGGTATAACACCGGAAATGTCACGCATTAATGAACAGTGTCTCGTGATCTTTTTTTCGGAATAGATCGAGATTGCAGCGACGACAATTCCTGCTGCAGATTATGTTTTCGTCTCAGAAAATTGTTGTCAATTCTCTAGCGAACTTCGACAATTTAATGGAAGCCAGAAAAATAAGGTAGGAAAGAATTGGGGCGAAATCAAACGATATTAGGAATTTTGTCTCTTAATACCATTATGATATAGGACGGGGTAGGAAGAAGGAATAAGATATACCTATCTCCGCAGAGAATAAGTAAAGAAAAATATACAAAAGCACACAACTTTAATCTCAAATCAATATATTCAATAATCTTCAAATAATGAAATATTACAATGCTTAAATACAAAACTCAATACTTGGGACCAAGTAAAACCCCTAATTTAGAAAGGAAACAATTTCCTAACTAAAATCTACTATAATAATAAACTCTCCTGATTGAAATCTACTACTACAATTAAAACTCTCCTAATGAAAAGCTACTACTATAATATCTTACTAAATAATTTCATTAATAACTCAACATTTATCTCTAAATAACAATACAAAATCAATAATAAACTTATTGAATTTCTACTTCCGTACCACATCAAACAGAGTTAAACAATATGCAATTTTTAGATTAATGTATTTTTGTAAGAGTAGATTAAAGATTCAGTGATAGAATTTATATCTGTTATTTTAATCTAAAGATTGAAGGGCATGTTTCTATATTTTATCACACATAGATATAGATTATAGGTAATAAATTAATAGGAATGGTGGTGGTCATATGACAACCAAATCATTCTATCCATGAGTCACCAGCAGTTCAAATGAGTTACAGTTACTTATGCTACGGGTAACAAGATCAAAGTTTCCCATTTTCATCTCTTACCAGTAGTGAACTTGGGAGAAGTATGTCTGGCCCTGTAAGACTTTAATACGAGTCCTGAAATCCTTCTATGAACAAAAACCTTCCGTACATTAAAAGAATCATTCCTAAATATGCTTAATAACCTAAAAACCACTAAAACAACCAGTCACCAATTCATAACACAATGCATAATCATAATCAACAACTGAACTGATTGTGGGGGAGCCATTCTCCTAGTTTCCTAAAGCCATCACCAACATCACATGATCAGACATGCTATAATAGTCTATATGTAAAATACAAGACATCTTTGAGATTGTATATAACCAATCATCTATCTGCGTAATACTTTATTCTAACAAGTAAACCTATCTAATGGAAAATGAACAAGAAAAATAACTACAGAGCCCCAAAAAGGGGTCAAACGTAATGTATATTAGTCCTTTATTTGTACCATTATGTGTCCAAGTGCTACCACCTTGGAAGGGATCATTACTACTCTTTCATAAGAGAATTATTGCATACAGCATTTATAAATATAGATATAAGTTTCAAACAATGTACACAAGCAAAGATAGTATAGAAAGAAGCACTAATAATACTAATGTAAGAAACATTTATGTAGAGCTAGGGATCAGATCTCTCACCAGTATTTGATTAAGCCATCCCAGCCACAAGTAGCAACTTTACTTTGCTCTAACGGATGCCACTCGCACCCTATACATACCCCCTCATGGCACTTGAGAGTTCTAAAGACTTTGCAACTCTTCCAATCCCAAAACCAGCATTTACCCTCACCATCTCCGGACATTACAAATCTCCCATCTGGGGAGAAATTGACTTGACAGGCATATCCAGCAACAATGTGCCCCGCAAACCTCTTTTTTTTGTTGAGCTGAAATCTCTCCCTGGTGCTATAAATAAGAATTTGATTGTCTAAACTCTGTGCAGCAAGCCAATTCGTATTCGGGTGGAGGGATATTGATGGCATAGAGTGCATGTGAGGCTCACTTATATACTTTATAACAACAGGGATTCCATATTCCCAAACACGAAGAGACTTGTCATCACTAGAAGTGACAAATCTTCTGTAATTATCAACAAAGGTAATTGTATTCACCGCCCCCAAATGCTGATCATACTCCTGAGTAATCTGCCCAGTATTCATATCCCACTGAACAATCTTCTTATCACTCATACCAGCCAAAAGTATATTCTGCTTATCATCATCAGGATTGAGCTTAACCACATAAGGAATCTTCCCCGTGGAAAATGTGGATATCACCTGGCCCGTTTCAGTATCCCAATACTTAATATTCTTATCATACCCAGCACTCAAAAACTTAGTACCATCATTACAAAAGGAAATATCACGAACAGCCTTCGAGTGTCCCATGTAAGTCCTCATACACTTACCCGAATTAAACACATCCCAAATCTTCACCTTAGAATCCATCCCAGCTGACAAAATCAAATGACCATACTTAGGGAAAAACCTAATTGCTGACACCCCTTTTGTGTGTCCACTCCAAGTATGCACCAATCTTTTCGGTATATAACAATGATCATTGGTAGCCTTGGCGTCCTTAGGCGGTGCAATCCATGACCTACCCTGATAATCTCTCTCCTCTTTACCATGAAATGTACTTTTATCCGCCACAACTTCACCCTTGTCTTTCTTCCCATCTCTCTCTTCCCCTTTCTTTTTGGCATACTCCTCGGCGTATTTTTGCTGCTCTTCAGTCAATTCAGTTTGCAATCCCTCTTTCTTTCCGGACCATGGACTCTTTCTATTCTTCAATAACCAAGCCTCCGTAGAAGGATTATCAACTTCCTCGCCATTCACACCAGTGTCTCCATCATTATTCTCAGCCGCCTCTTTCTTCTTCTCAAGTTTTCGCTTCTTTTGCTCGTGCTGGGGGATATTGTAGACGGAGATGGCGTCATGTTGGCGTACAGCGTCCAAATCTCCGACGTAATTGTTTCCAGAGGCGCCGGAGGGGTCAGCAGCGTATCCGTATTTGTAGAACGTGTTGTACTGCTCATCAAAAAGGAAGGGCTCAATAGCGGCGTTTTCGACAAACCCTAGCTTGTGATTGCGCATGCCCTGGGCGATGCCGTCTTTAGCGTAGGGATGAGCGGGGCCCTGGATTGGAGCCCAGAGCTGGTCGTAGGTGGGGTTGAAGGAGACTAGGTGTTGGGTCGGGTCGAGGGGTTTGGTGTTTAGGGATTTTTTGGGGTCGGATGCAACGGTGAGGGCGAGCATCGTGTCGTCGACTTTAGGGGCGGCGGATTTGGAGGGGAGAGAAATCCGGACAGGGGAAGAATCCGGTGAGGAATTAGGGTTTTGATGTGATGATGATTCTGGTTGTTCTTGTAATTGTTCAGCGTCGTCTTCAATGTTGTATGATTGCAACAGATCCATAACGCTAGAAAGATAGAGAGAAATGATGACTGATGAGCACAGAGGGATTGAGAAAAACCCTAGATGTGATTTTATTAATGATACAGAAAGAAATTAATTTCGTAAATTTGAGGAGGGTAATGGGTTTGATTTATAAGTTAAAAATCTAAGTTATAATAAAATGTGAAAGGTTTTGGTAACAATTACTACTACTTATAAGTTACTATAATTTAATTAGTTCTATCTCGTGGCTCCGACACTGTATAGACGGTTAATTTTATTCTAAATTTTAAACGATTCAGATAATTTATTGAGTGAGCTAGAAATTTAAAATCATTTATATTTTATTAGATAGATTCAAGTTTAAAAAATAATAAATATGATAATTAATAGTAATTTGTAGTTATTATATTTATTTATATTAAAATTAAATAATTTTATGTTAATTTTAAATTTTAAAATTTTATAAATTAATTTTAAACAATCAAAATATATCTCTAATTTTAAGGATTATAATATTAAAATACTTCTAGTCTAGTTGGCTTCAATTACTCCTATCATTTTAGATTATGTTTAACCTTATTGGTATTGCATTTGTCATGACATTAGAGAATAGACAGACAAGTAGTGCAATATTTGCATTGTCTAAGCACCAAAGTTCATAAATATTAATGTTACGTTTGGATTGAAGTAATAAAAGTGTGAATAAAATAATTTATTTTTATGGAATGACGCATTATGAAAAAAATTATATTTAATTGCGATTGGAATAGATTGAGTCATTCTTATTCTTTCTAAATTTATGAATTTTATTCCTTGGGAAGGAGAGTATATAATAAATCATTCCAATTAGAATTAAATGAATCATTCCGTTGTATGTTTTATTCCTTCAATCCAAACATAGCAGTGGTTACTATTATTATTAGGGAACTAATATTTTTAAAATTAAAATTTGATATTTTTATATGAGCGTAGGGTTTTTATTTATTAAATTTTATAAAATTATGCGAAATTATTAGTTTTATTTATAAAAATATCAATTTGTTTGTTGGCAATAGTTAGTTTTGTGGATGATGAGGTTTTGGGCTCCACAGTGTAATCGGTTTGTTTGAGATGAAAATGAATGGAGTACATAAAAACTTGGAATGGCCCTGTTTGTAGCCAACTAGCCTATATCTTTCTTTTATTGATCTTAGGACCACCCAAATCATTTCACGTAACTTTATAACACGTGGATATATACTAGTGGTTTTTAGCCCTTTTAACTTTTATTATTATTATTATTATTATTATTATTATATTATTCACTTATATATATATATATATATTTTACTATTATTTTCTTTATGATGTTTTCCAGTTGGATCCTAGACTTGTAGTTTATCCACCTTCCTTCTATTGTTTTATATTCTGCCACCACTCACCCACAGACCACAGTCTCATTCTCATTCTCAAGCTTTGTGTTGTTGTTTGGTCATGTTCCCATCACATTAATTGTTTCTTCACATGGAACTAATTAGTTTTTGGTAAACAACTAACGAGACAAACTTTATAGGTTTTATTATCAACCATACATCTGTATAAAAAAAATGTTTGAATATTGAAAAAATATATATATTATTATGTTCACAAAATAACTTTATAAAAAATAATTTACATAAGAACGTGATAAGCTACAATTAGTTATTAAGATGTAGTAATAACAATCAATAACATCACATTATTTAGAAGTATTAGCCATTCTTTAATCACCCACAGCATTATCATTAATTTTTTTAAAAAAACTTCTCATTACATTGTTCGTCGCATGGTTAAAATGGAGACTCTTTATTTCACGATCGATGTCATGCTAATTAGGGAGGAGAAAGAGATGATGAATAATATACGAAGAATAGAGACTCTTCGTCCTAATCCGCATGCCCCATGAACACCAAAATTTATACGAATGGAATCCGTCTTCTAATATTTGGTGGCCAAGTGTTATTGCTCATTCAAAATTTATATGCATTTTTATTTTATTTTTTCCATTTCATCCATTAAGTATTTTAGTTTATAGTGATTGCATGATAATTAAAACTATGAACATTGTGTTATTTTATATATATATATTTTTTGAAGGAATGAGATTATTTTTATAGAATAAAAAAATTTAGGGAGAGTATAATAATGAGATGTCATTTTCTTACTAGGTTTACATATTTGAAAAAGAAAGAACGTCATCTCGTCTCTTACCAAACTCAGATTTGCATATCAATAACTTTTGTTCTTTTGGGGCGGGCATAAGAAAATAGATAAATATCACTTAATTGTAAGTTGAAAATTACATAAATAACCCAATAGCCAAACAAGTTTGACAGCTGGAAAAAAAAAACACAAACTAGTTAAACATGGAACGGACTGAAATCCCGGGTTGAACCAGCGGTTCACTTTTGTAACGCACCCAGTTCCAACTCCAACTTGCAATGAATCAATCAGCAATTGCCCAGTTCATATCATTCTCAAATATCCAGTGGCACACCTCTATCTTCCCAGGACTCGAACCCAGTGCTGCAAAGGCTCCATGGCTTGGGCTCCAGTCCGACGTGTCAACATGACAGATGGCTACCCCATGGTTAATCCTGGCCTTGGATTTCGGATCCAATAGATCCGCTTCGTAAACCCGAACCTTAGGAACCGAATGGCAGTAGTAGACTAAGAACGGGAACAGGCTCTGATGACATGAAACTGACCGGGTGACTTTACCGCCGTTGATTCCTTTGACCGATCCGATCACGATATCCCCCTTTGACCCCTTTGTGTTTTCAGTGGTCCGTACGACGACGTTTCGTCCCAAAACTGACGTGGCAAAGTCAAGCATATCCTCCACCGAACCCACGCACCGCTTGGTCTCGCCGCGACTCGGTGCCCGCTCGCATTCACTCAATGTGTCCGCCATCATCCCAGACATGCTCGAGTTATCAGCCGCGTGAAAAATCTTCCTCAACTCACTGAGTTTGGAAGTAGAAAAGGGTAATTTCGACGATAGCACCCGGGGCAAAAATGACCTTTTGGGCATCTTATCTTTAATATCTGGCATTGGCATTACAGTCCCGCTCTTGAGCATCTTCTCTCTGAAAAACTTACCCGGCTCAACCCATTTATTTGCAGTTTTTCCAGTACCCTCCTTCAATGAATCCAATTTTGCAGAGATTTTCTCCTTATACGAAGCAAATGACACATCCTTCTTATTCGCATAATCCTTGAAAGTATTGTTGACGCCATAGATTTTGAACTCGATATCCGAAAACGAACCCTTTTTACCATACCCAGTAAATTTGTCTGTACCTTCGTTAAAACTCTGTCCATAATTTAAAAAAGTTGCCTTAGCCGCATTCGAATTTTTACCATAAGATTGGAACGTATCATCACCAACGTTAGCCTGATCTCTGTAATTTGCGAAACTTTCAACAGCTCCATTACCAGTATCGCCGTAATTCTTGAAGTTGTTTTCTGGGACATTACCGTTAGTCCCATACGAGGTGAAATTATCGGCGGCGCCATTTGCATTTTGGCCGTACCCGGAAAAGCTCGATCCGATTACGTTGGAGTCTTTTGCGTAAGTGTTGAAATTGTTGGGCTGCCCATTTGCGTCTTTTCCATAGCTAGCAAAGGACTCGCCTCCAGAGTTGGCTTCCTCGGTGTAAGCTGTGAAAGACTGCGATTGGCCGTTGCTGTCGGCTGAGTAGGAGTTGAAGTTAAGGTTGGGTACGTTAGTTCCCTTGTTGTAGTTGGTGAATCCGCTAGCGCCGCCGGTCGAACCGCCGGCATAAGAATTGAAGCTTTGTTCGGCTACATTGGTATCAGGGGCATAATTAGAAAATTTCGTATCGTGGCCCACCGAGTCACGGCCATACCGCCGGAACGTGTTGACGGGGATGTTTTCTCCGTCGGAGTAGTTCTCAAAGGAGTCGGTGTCACCGCCTTTGAGCGTCCCGTAATTGGTGAAGTTTCTGTCCATATACGAGGAGAAATCGACGTTTTGGTCGTGCTTTTCGAGACTCGGCGATACATCAGGGAAGCAGAGGAGTTTTGCCGATGAACAGAATTGCGGGAGGTGTGTGGAAAGGGCGTTTTGGTCGGCGAGTTTTGAAAAAGTCGCCGATTCGACTGCGGTCAATGGGGATGCTTTGTTGAGAAGGAATTCAGGTTTAGGCAAGTCATTGGAGACTTGTTTCTTCCAGTAACGGATGAGATATGCTTTTGGGGTAAATGGGTTCTCTCCGGCCGGCGAATCGAAGAGCTTCCGGCCCGCTCCGGCCACAGTACCCAACTGCATTGAGACAACAATAAATGAATACAAAATAATAATAATAATGAGAAGAAGAAGAAGTTGAAAAAAAACCGCATTGAAAAAGGAGTGTGTATATATAATCCTGCAATTGTATACATGTATATATATATATAACTGGAAATTAAATGGGTTAAACTTACATTGAAACATGAAAGGAAGATTAGGGAGGAGAAGAGGAGGAAGAGATGAGTGATATGGTTAAGTTGGTTCATTATTTTAGTGTGAGAGGAAGAGAGATGAGTTAGAGTACGTTGGTGGGTTATTTTTTGGGTGGGAGGCCAGATATTTATACTAAAAAGTTTGGGGGATCTAGGGTGCTCTCTCCCTCTCCCAGTTGGGTATTGTATAATAAGGCAAGGCTGATTAACCCGTAGACTCGTATTTACCTTTTTATTCTTGCCATTTTCAGCTTTTGGTAGTTACCATTTGCTGTGTCGAAAGGAGGGGAGAGGTTTTAGTATCTTCCTATATTTCATTCTTAATAGTATATGTATGAGTTACTATATTCTGGATTAAAAAGGGAGTGGGGGGTTTTAGGGAAGCCGCGTAATGGGCAACATTACACGTGTAATTGTGGCTATACATGTAAGGTCGCGCTAAGATCGGAGGATTCGAACGCGTTTATATATTTCCTTCCTAATTGCACTTTTTTTTGTTTTTTATTTTATTTTACCAACTCCTTTTCCAACCATTGTTTGGATAAATTCTTCTAGTTGGACAAAGCCCCGGGCACCAATCAGTAATTTCATCATGGGTATTTCTGGAATGATGTCTTTTTTACCTTCTTCCTCATTTACATCTCATCTCATCTCATGTTTTTTTTTATTAAATACTCCGAGTCCTAGTATTATTCACAACTTATATTGATTTTTTTTTCAGTTTTCTTTTTTACCCTTTAGTATTTATATATATATATATATATATATATATATATATATATATTCATAACAAGTACTTGTTATAAATTAAAAATATACAAACACCAATACAAGAACCAACGACCGATATTACTATAACTTAAAAATTCACGTCTGCTACTATTAGTAGCGGACGTTATAGTAGCAGACGAGTTATGTCCGCTATTAATAGTAGCAGAAGTCACTGAAAATAATACCGTCGTCCGCTACTATTAGTAGTGAATATAAATTTTTCAGTTTTAATTTCAGCCGTTGATTCTTATATTGAATGATAAAAATAATGTATGCTCATTTTTGATCCATAACAAATAATTATTACCATATATATATATATATAGACGTTTAGATTAAAAAGGGAAATAATAAAACTATTATACGTGATGTCGGACAACAATTATACTAAATATAGTGGAGTATTTTTTTCCTATTGAACTGAACCCTAATTTACATGTGTATTACTAAATTAATTTTCTTCCATTTGATTCGTTGAACTATACAAATTATTACAAAATCCGTTAAATTACTTTTAACAGAATGACTAACACGTGAAAGGAAGATTGTATACATGTCATACATATTTCAATCAGTCATGCCATAGTGGAAAATATAATTAAAAAAAATAACTTAAAAATTAAACAGTATCTTTATATACCCACAAATAAAAACAAAGCAGCACAGAATTCCTCCTCGAATTTAGAAAATGAAGTAGTAATTGTTTAATAAATTGGGTGAAATTAAAAAGGTGGTAATACTTTGATAATGAAAATGTAAATAAGTGTTTCAAGAAGTGATTTAACCCTGAGTACAAGCAGTGCATTGCTAAGGTTGTATTATTGTTTCACCTAGCTATACAAATTAATGTCGTCAATCAGATTGGTTCTTGAATTATTCACAATGAAATTAATATTATCCAAAATCTTGTCTTTTGTCGATGCGTAATGTCCACTCCAGGATGTCAATTTTTATTTATTTATATAATATTACTATACAACTAGATAGATAGATAAGTAAAGGTATCAGTTGCAAACATATATATATATATATATATATATATATATATATATATATATTCTTCTTCTTTCTTTAGGGCACGTAATATTATAATTAGACAAATTAATTCTTGCTGTATGGTGGGTGAGTGAGTGAGTGAGTGAGTACATGATCGATGAAATTTGATTGATCAAGTCCTATATATATCCCCACTCTGAACATAGAGGCCGGGGCCATTCAAAATATTATTAAAAATTTTGTATTAATATTGTCATTTTGTTAGGCCAATAAGTACCACGTACATTGCTAAAATAATTACGAACGAAAACTGTCGCTAAATGTATTATCTTTGCCTTTTGTTTAAAAAAGAAAGAAAAACAAAGTGTCAAACAGAGAAAGGGGTTATTTTAATTTGCCAAACGGGCCCTTAATTTCATTCGAGTATTGACCTGAATTTCATGAATAAGTCTCGGCAGACATGAAAATTGGACAGGTTTATTGGATATTTTATAATTTTTTTTATTTTTTTTTGCTAGTGACCCTTAAAAAATGTATAGTATTTATTCCAACAGGAATTTTTACAAAATATAGTGTATCCAAATTAAACCTAAAACACTATATTTTATAAAAATTCCTGTTGAAATAAATACTATAAATTTTTTAAGGGTCACTAGCAAAAAAAAAAAAAAAAAAATTGCAAAATGTCCAATAAACCTGTCCGGCTTTCCTGTCTGCGTAGCATTGCTCGAATTTCATGCGTGCGGGTTAGCTACATGGGGCAATATATAATAGAGCAATGCTACCCAGACAGGATTATTGGACATTTTCCAATTTTTATTATTATTTTTTTTTTTTGCTAGTGACTTCCAAAAAATGTATAGTATTTATTCTAACAGGAATTTTTATAAAATATAGTGTTTTAGGTGTAATTTAGATACATATACAAATACAGGGTTATACAGACCGTATAACCCTGTATTTGTATATGTATCCAAATTACACTTAAAACATTATATTTTATAAAAATTTCTGTTGGAATAAATACTATACACTTTTTGGAAGTCACTAGCAAAAAAAAAAAAAAAAAGAAAAATGTCCAATAATCCTGTCTAAAAAACCTGTCTGCCAAGATTTTTCCTATATAATATGTTTATTAGAACAATCTAGTCTAGTAATACTAATTTATATGGACTTAATAATTATGCCAACACAAACTAAATACTACTAGTAAAACAAATAAATAAAAAGCACATTATTAAATGTGGTTTATTCCTAACTCTCTTATCTAGACCTAGACCTACTTTGTATTTATGTGAGAGGATGTTTGTAAAAATATCAAACTTTGCTCGAAATATGTTTAGAGGAGTTAGGTGAGGGCTATTTGATGCTCTATATAAACGATGTAACGATGCCGTTTTGTATAATTAAATGCATCCCTCCCATGCATGTTATATGTACAAAATAATGTAGTATTTCTGATAGGGACAAGAGAGTGAGTTTTCCTTTTTTTTTAGTAAAATTTGTGTGTGAATTAAGACATAAGTTTTTTTCTCATTTATGCAGCTTTGCAGCGTATACATTACATACAGAACATAGAAATTGTGTTCAACAAATTCTTTGAACCAAATTTTGGCTAGGTCCTAGTCTTTTTACAAAAGTGCGGTGCCCCTTGGAGCCCTTCCTATTGAGCAAACATCTCATATATAGATTATTTATTTTTCCCTCTAATGCCCTATGTGGAACTTTTGTAATTTACAACATTTCAAGTTGGTGACTTTGAAATCAATTTTCTCATTCAATTCTTAATAGATTTGAATAAATAAATATACCACGTTATATTTTTTGCGGGAGTCTTTCTACGCAGACAATTTTATTGGACAGAAAAATGGGACATTTTAAATTTATTTTTTTTGATTGTGACTCTAAAAAAATGTATAGTATTTATTCTAATAAATTTTTTTATAAAATATAGTATTTTAAATATAATTTGGATACATATACAAACATTATATTTTATAAAAATTCCTGTTAGAATAAATATTATATATTTTTTAGGGGTGACAATCAATTTATTTATTTTTGTTGAAAATATCCCATTTTTTGGTCTAATTCACCGGTCTGCCCATACTCATTCTTAAAAATGTAGCTGCAGCTAGCTAGGGAATGGAACATTAAAAGAATTGGCTACGGTGGCATGTGGTAATCTATTAGTAAAAAAATACTATACTACCGGCCTCCTTTCTCAATTCAGTAGAGTATAGTAGTAGTATAAATAAATGAGTACTACTGATTTAATTATGGGCTGCTTACTTTCTTTGGAAAAATTAATACTACTACTACTAGTAAGAATTTGTGAAGTCCCGTCATAATTTGCTAGCAATATATAATTACGATATGATGATCCGAATTGTGAGGGGTGGTACGTGTTAGAAATGGATTTGACAAAATAAATTTTAATATATTTTGAGGCTTAATTTACACACTTTAGAAATATCGGGTCCCTGCACCAATGCGTTCTCTTCCGCAAAAAGAGTAATGTTACACAGACAGGTTTATTGGACCGATTTATTGGACAGGTGCAGTTTTTTTTTTTTTTTTGACTCTCAAAAAATGTATAGTATTTATTCTAACAATAATTTTTACAAAATATAGTGTTTTAGGTGTAATTTTGATACATATACAAAAACATGGTTATACAGTATAACCCTATTTTTATATATATATCCAAATTATATCTAAAACACAATATTTTATAAAAATTCCTATTAAAATAAATACTATATATTTTTTAAGAGTCACAAGTAAAAAAAAAAAACTAAAAATATCCAATATTCATGTTCAATAAAAATGTCTGCATAGACTTATTCTGTTTTTAATTTGCTCTCTCAGCACTTAATTCAAGAGTTTGCTTGTAGGCTTTTTTATATATATATATATATATATATATATATATATATGGTTATGATGATATGACTTGTGAGTATAAAAAAATTAGTTTGGCTGGTTAGGATGAGACAGGGGCCGGGGGCACCAATCACATATTTCTATGTAAAGGTCATAAATGCCCATAACTTTTATCTGTTGCAAATGGAGAAGGTTAGTTAGATGTTAGATGTAGTAGTACATGGCCATGAATTCATTTCATTATGCATAATCAAAACCATGCAAATTCTACATACATACATACATACCTCTCGATCATGTTGCTTCAATCTTACTTACGGTCGAGGTTAACATGAAATTTATTTTTAAATAAATTGAATAATAGAATATTAATACGTAAATAATATTTTATATATATTAATATTATATTAATTAATTTATTAAAAAATAAACTTCATACTCGAATCTTTACTTGTTAGTATTAATTACTCCACTACCATGAAAGTTTAGTTTTCTGTGCTACAACTACTCTTTTAATTCCAATGAGGAGCCTAAGGCACATTAACCACTTATTAATTCCATATTTGTTTATGTAAAAGGAAAAGTCATCAATAACAAAAATTCAGTTGCATGCATGCCCCATGTGTATAACTTAAAGGCAAACTTTATACCAACGTCGTACGTACAGGAGGAAGTAATTGTAATTGCTGAGAAGAGGGTATGGTCTCTCTCTCAAGTCTTACACATCATAATGTTGCAACAACTATAGTCACAATTCACAAACTCCGTCTGTAGTGCCTTTTTTGGGTAGGAAAAAAATAATAATGACTTAATATTAATTTTAAAACTAAAAACTTTAAATTGATTTTTAAAAATTAAATTTAATTATATAATTTGAAATAAAGAAAATAAAAATACAAGTATAATATATTTCGATTATATATATAAAAAAATAATTGTAAGCTATATATATATGTATATATATATATAGTGGACTACGTACATATTCCCTAGCTCCCCATGCACCATTAATTGACCGTGGTTTACAGCTCGCAACTTATGCACCGACTGCCACATGGAAAGTCGGAAACAAGAGTTTTATAGGATTAGTGTTCCTTCAATAAACCATGTCGCAATTATTTACTACTCTCTACTCCACTAATTTGGAGTGATCAACTGATTATCTAACTAGTTTTATATGTCGGCACCAAGTGTGCCTACTAAATCCTTAATTATACGTTTGAAACTTTATATATAATATATATAGGGGATTAATGGAATATATTTTTTAATATACACGATCTACGATCATAGAGTTAAGTTGTCTACTTTACAATCATAAGGTGACTTAATTCTACAATCGAAACTGATACGATCATAAGGTGATCACTTAACTCTACAATTGTGTACATTTGGAACTTACACAATTATGCACCTCTATTTTTTCCATATCTAATTATAAACGACATTTTATTGAATGGGCAGCTGGAACTGGAAGGAACCTGCTGCTAATTTTCCCATTGGCATTGGATTGTAGTTCAGCCTATTAAACCATGTGTGCACAACAAGGAGAGTGTACATTATATACTCCGCCGCCCCCCTCTCCTCAGATTCATACATATATTTAACCCGATAGAGAGTTGAATATATTTTTATCCACTAAACTAACTGAACACCAATTTACATTTATATCATTCAACCAATTTTTTTTTCAATCAATTCATTAAACTAGTAATTAATCACAAAAACTTAAAAAATCATTTATTCGGTTAAAAATTTAACAGTACATCTATGTGGCAACATGTGGCGTGCTGACGAGGAGACAGAAACTGAGTTAGATAAATTAAATTAAGTTAACCCATTTTATTTAACTTAGTAAATCAAACAACTTGTGAAATTAAATTCTACGAATTTATTTCTTTTCTAATAGAAAACTCAACCTGAAAAAATATTTCTACACCAAGACACCCACAGTAAAAAATCTCTTCAAATTTCGTTTCAAAGTCTACAATTTCTAATAAAATTTTCTGCCCCGTATAACAAAGTGTAAAGATAATGATGCTCTGTATCTATTTATTTATTTATTTGATTATGAATGGATCTATGAAAAATATACAAGGCTGAAAAGAAGAGGAAGAGAGAGAGAGAGAGAGAGAGGGAAATGGATCTCTTAATATCATACAATCAATATTCTCCATTATGTCTGGAAAGAGAATCTCTAATATTGTTGATAGGCATTTCTTCAGTATAAGAGGTGAACTAATAAAGTTTTAATCGATTTTGTTTCTATCAATCACAAAAAAAAATTAATTAATGCTTCCTAACTCTTACTGTCTGTGTGTGTTTCTGTTGTTTTTGTTTCTCAGTTGTTAAGATGATAATGATCACGATGACGAACAATGATTTGAGATATTGATTGGAACTGGTCTGATATTTGTTAGTCATGGTAGATATCTAAATGTGAATTTGAGATAATGATTTGAGGGGATTGAGTTGAGAATATATATTTTGTATATTGGGTATTAGTTTTGATTTTACAAATGAATTTTATTTGAGTTCTAACTGTAAATTGAATTTTGAATTCAATTTCTGCCAATTAATTTTTGAAAGAGAAAAATTTGTGTAAATTAGAGCTATTGAGATTCTCTATTATTAAGTTATTGAGGATGAACAAAGATGAATAACATTACACCAAAACTTTTGCTAAGTTAGTGGATTAGGCTTTCTTCTTCCAAGAGGTCATAGATTTGAACCTTGATGGTGGCCAAGTAAGGTGTGTATGTTTAATTTCAATAAAAAAAAATTAGTAAAAAAAAAAGATGAATAACATTGAAGAAGATGAAAACTGGGAATTTATTTTGGGAGACGCTTGTGTTTTTTTTAAATTATTTTTTGTATAGTTTGCCCAATATATATCCAACAAATTTCATTATAAATAAAATCAAAAAAGGTTTAAGTAAGTACTATAGTTAAAGTTAAGAAAAATATTTTAATAAATTTATTTATTTTATCAATATTTTATTTTTAATCAAATTTTAAATTGATGTTCAGTTCAATAAGAAAAAAGTGACTGAATCATATATATATGAAAAAATATATATACACAAATGTATAGTACACAGTCGTGTTAGTCATAGATATTCTGGTCTATGGCGACGGTTGAACCGTCGCTATAGTCCAAAAAAATCATCGCCAAAACACGACTGTGTACTACACAGCTACACATATAACCCATATATATATCTTAGCCAGTCAATAAGTAGCTAGAGATTCTTGTTCTGAATATTCCCGCAGGAGAGAGTTCATGATTTCTCTATTTAAATTTTATCCTTACTAATGAATGAATGTTCTTGCTAGTATAGTGCTGACGGATTCCCGATTGATCATCGATCAGATAAATACAGCTATATATACATAATTATATATACAACTTGATTCTTCTACTCGATCGATCACATGCTGCAAGAGTGAGTTGATATGTAGATCAATGTCTGCAACTTATCTTCTGTTCATACCACATGAGATATGTCACTTAATTTATAACAAGGCAAGTTTACCATTATAAAATAAAAATAAAAATAAAAATAAAAATTACACGCATGATACTATATTGACCATTAATGTGAATGATAATATATAACATGTATTTTAATTCGTCGCTATAACATAGAAAGTCGACGCTATAGCTATGACGATGGTATGAACCGTCGTTATATAATTTAGAAAATCGGCTTTTTTGTGATTTAACGGCGAAAGAACCATCACTATAGTCGGTTCATCTTTAGATCGTTTTTTTTGGTTCGATGAATAATTTATATATATATATATACATATATATTGTGATGCCCCCAGAATAGGTCCACACAACCCATTCTGGGTCGCCAGATATACGGTATAGAATCCAAATACAACTTCATTTATACAACTGTCGTGCAAATTATGACAACATATACGTTGTGAGTTTTCATACAAATATTGTCTCGTAGACAATATCCAAACTCAAATAAAATTTTCATTATAAATATTATCACACTATTTTACAATATAGTGAGGATTATTAAAATAACCATTTGAACCACTATTCCACTCTCCGACTAGTCACAGCTACATTCTCGCCTCCTGAGAAGAACAATGGAACAAAAAAAAAGATGAGCTCAACTAGTCCAGTAAAGAATATTATGACTAAGATAATGTAGAACAAATTATCATTAGTCCTCAACAGGAAAAATCTGATAGAATATAATAGATAACAAGTTTTAGATCAACAACTGCAGCAGAAAAACAATCCATTAGAAGAGTCAAGTAGATAATGATGTCTACTATCTTCTATGATTTAAAAGTTCATTATTAATATTTTATCCATGTAACACCAATCAATAATTATTTTTAATCAATGAATTATCTATGCACTACGGGCCAAATATAATCGTTTCTATCACTAGTGGTCATAATCACGTCAAACACCTGTCTATCTATGCATTACGGACCGATTAAAGAGGACTTTCACCACAAACCTTTACATGTAACATCAAAGGTCATGAATATATCAATACACAATTCCTGATCATAATCATACCAATCCACAATCCATCTTTGCACTACGGGCCAAAGATGACTTTCAGCACGATATAAGCATGATGATGATGACAATGATATAAAGAATCAATCAAGCGAGATCAAGGATAAATATTAGAGATTTATAATTCAATTTATCCAGAATTCAAGAATATCCAAATTGTCAACATAATCACCAATTGTGGAGTAAAATTCAAGAATGATATTCATGTATCAACAATAATTAATTTGGACAGAAAAAAATAATTAATTTTATCGTGAATAATATCCCGAGTGAATAGTACCCCTTGAATAGTACTCCGAATGAATAGTACTTAAATAAAAAGTACCTCCAATGAATAGTATCTCGAATGAATAGTATTCCAATTTTCATAAGAAAGTTCAAACCAATAGTGAAATAATAATATACGAAGCATAAACTATTAAGAATATTTCACTAATTTCAATGGTTTTCACCATTTAATAATAATATTATGGATACAAACAATAAATTTGTTCCATAAATAGAGAAATATGAAAGAAGACGATATCCCTTGATGAGTACAAAAGAAATAATATCTTATACGAGTATAAAAGAATATACGAAACTGCAAATAGATTTTCACCCGTCATGCGATAATCCACGTGGACAGATCATTTTTATAATTTAATAAAGAATGAATACGAAGGGTCATTCACCATGCGGTAGTCCGCGTAAACAAGTTACTCCCGTAGATTAATAAATAATGAATACGAAGGGTCATTCACCATGCATGCGGTAATCCGCGTAGACAGGTTACTCTCGCAGATTAATAAAGAATAGAATACGACGGGTCATTCACCATGCATGCTGTAGTCCGCGTAGACAGGTTACTCCCGCAGATAAATAAAGAATAGAATGACAACCCTTATGAGTATTGAAATAAAATAACATTCTTTACGAATACGAAAGAATAATACCATTTATCTTAGTAGAAGATTGGATACTGCAATAGTGAGGTAGTAGAATACTCTTCTTTTTTCTCTTTATAGTTTCTCTAGATCTAAAGTTTCAGTGAATTCGTAAGAAATAATGAAGGAATGAGCTTCTATTTATAGGAGAATGGACTAAATAGTAACTAATTCATGAACGGTCCAGATTGATTTACTATTAAGACGGACGATCCATATTGATTTACTATTAAAACTTAAAGCAACGGTCCATACTGATTTAATATTATAACTTTAAACCAGCGGTCCATACTGATTTACTATTATAACTTCAACTAACAATCCATATTGATTTACTATTATAACTTCAACCAACGGTATAAAAAATTAGCACATCTCCTCATGGAATAATAAGTCAAACTTATAACAAACGCCTCATAACAAATCCCTATATTTATATCAAAAATTGAATAAATATTTATCACAAATCATTTATCTTCAATCAACACATTTTTAATCTTTCAACAATTATTCATCATTTAATATTATAATTCACAATATTGACAACCAGATCGTTCCCAGGAAAGATGGTGATTTTCGATAAAGATTTTTGGTTATTGGCGTACAATTAAATAACCAAACCCCTTCCTCGACAAAACTATCTAGACATTATCAATAATGCAAATAATAATATGAATAACTGTGTCGTCTCAATTATTGATTTAATAATATAAAATATTGTACAGATAATACTGACAATCATTGAATCAATAATATGAGATACTATGCAGCAACTACTGTAGCACTTATTGAATAAAACTGAGTGACTTTTTGCGTATGCATCAATAATCAGAGATACTGTGCAATACCGTGTGTTACTGTGCAACAACACGTATTATTGTTCTCTTATCACCGGTATTTCAACAGTTAACGGTAAAAGTTTTGCCGTTATTTTTATAAAAAGTTATCTCTGTCACTTTCTATATCCGACAGTCATTTCGTTGTGGGGTCCACCAATAATTGTGCCGTTGTACAGATATTCTCCGATAAAAAGAATATTCTCCGATCAAACGAATATTTCCCGACACAACAAATATTTTACGACCACTTGCTTACTTTGCACAATTTGCACATATCACTCATAACTATAAAATTATATCAAATCAACACCTTACTATTCAGAATAATATATACAGAAAATTAAATTTTTATTCATAAAAGTTGGGGTCTTACATATATATATAAATTAAGGAAGTTGATATTTTTATATGTATTTTTGATATTATTTTTTTTATATGAACATATTGTGGTCTGTGAATTTTATTTTCATGTAAAAATATTAAAAATATATATAAAAATAATTTGTCCTATATTAATAGTCGGTGTCTCTCTCTCTCGGAAATATATTTGACAAAAGATAACAACAAGAATAAATTAAAGGAAATTGTTAAATTCACACAAGAAAATATTATTTTCACAACAAAAGTGTCGCTATAGATCCTATAGCGACGGTTTTCACCGTCACTATACATCTACAGCGATACTTTTATTGTGGAAATAACAAAAAATAGTATGCATTTAACAATTTCCTTTAAATTAAATAGTGACATTTCACTTGTTAAGAATTAATTGAAGCAAGTAATAGTCTCCATCAATTATCAGCCGGCGACATTGACATTTCACTTCTACATCCGGATACCATCCATCCCATCGATCGATCGATCTCTATAGATATTTTCGGGATCGAATTAGAATGAAGTTATTTTTTTGGTAAGTTAGTCAATTTATCAATAAAATATTAACATACATACGACCTCACCTGCGTGTCAATATTCTATTGATCAATTGACCAACTTATTTAAAAATAAACTTCATACTAACCACTTCCATGTTCTTTTGATTTTAGTTAAATTTGAATCATGTGTTAATTAATACCATGTGTCTAGTCTAGCCTTTATTGACAAAAGTTTGAAACTTTTTAATCAGTTAATTTAATACTATTATTATAGGAATGCACATTTATTTATTTTCTTCCCAGGAATATATATATATATATATATATATATATATATATATATATATATATATATATATAAGAGAGAGAGAGAGAGAGAGAGAGAGACGGACGGGGACTATTTGACAATTTTGTTAAACAAAATTTGGATGGTCTAAAGTTGAAATTGCTAAAAAAGAGTGGATCCAAGGAAATGGTTACATTTCAAAATCAAATTTCCATAATAACGAAGCTGAAAAAAATACGAGGCGCATGGGTATCTTTTCCTTTGTTGCCACCAACATTAATTGTCTTGCACATGGGATTTGAACAACAAGAAAATATTCGATTTCTTTGACTTTTGAAGCCACTACCATAGTATATAATATTAATTCTAATCCAACATAGGTTTAATTAAAACCCACCTTTTGAGGATGAGTAATTGTTTAATTACTCTTAATTTGTCGGTATGAGAAGTGAAATACTACTATATACTTATATGAATTGGGTTTTAAAAAAATAAAATGTTGGATCTTGATTTAATGAGGGATTATATATATATAATATAATATAATATAATATAATATATATAGTTGATCAGCACGAGGAAAAATGATTTATTTAATATAATTTTTTTTTACTATAAGATCGACGATAAGTATGACCATTCTACCAACGAAGCATATATAATATACTAGGAGTATATAAACTGTAAACATGGGGTTGAGGTTCTGACATTGATCCGCTGATATATATAGTAGTAATATAATATTGTATTCGGGGTTCGGGTAACATATTTTGACTGCGAATAAGGAGTGTG
Source organism: Panax notoginseng (assembly GCA_016801055.1). Classification (NCBI taxonomy): domain Eukaryota; kingdom Viridiplantae; phylum Streptophyta; class Magnoliopsida; order Apiales; family Araliaceae; genus Panax; species Panax notoginseng. The sequence continues at coordinate 6,358,758 of CM029022.1, read as the reverse complement.
TGTATATATATATATGCTATATATATATATACTTTGGTAAAAGAAAAGTAGCCTAGCTTTATGATCATGACCGACCACAAAAGCTAGCTAGGGTTTATTAAAAATAAAGCAACTCGATCGAAGAATAAAACTTTAATTTGTAAAGTAAAAAAAAATCAGGCTTCCACAAAGTCAGTCGACCCATTTCTTAATTTGTATATATGGATAATGTCGATATTTACTTATTACAGGCAATATACATGCATAGTGAGCCCTAGCTTTAGCTTTCCTGGCTAATACTTATACATAATAATAAGTCGTATATGGTCAAAAAGCACTATATATGCCATAAATTCTGGAAATATATGACCGACGTTTTCTTTCTTCTTTTTCCCCCTGTTCTGATAGGTCTTACTCCTGATCCTGGAGGAAGAATCCAAGCTTCAAGCTTGATGGTGAAAATACATTCATGAAATAAAAAGAGAGAAAACAAATACATATATCCATTTGTGGTGATTATATAACTTGCAATGAGCGTTTAAGAATATTTGATGGCCATTTAAGATATTATAGCTAGCTACCATTTATTATGAATAAGCTACTTGAATATAATTCAAATTAAAAGTATAATTGTAAAAAAATCAATAATTCATATTCCAATTAATATATCTTCTTCAAACTAATATGTAACTTGTGTATTGATTCATAGTCGCTATTAGCAAAATTACATGTGCAGCCAGATCGATCGACCATTATAGTATTAGTGACATGGAGATCACGTAATCGGGGCCTCATATATATTTTGAGTTTATTTAATTAATTTTTCGTCGATAATTTTGGTCTCATCATCAAAAAATAATAATTATATAAGTAGTCCTATCACGCACCTGAATCCTGATACCCATGCGAGGAATAAAAAGCCGCTCTCTCACTTCTGCTCCACCAAAGGTTGCGACTGCCGACTGGTGCGGGGTACGGAGGATGGGAGATATTATATGAAATAAAATATGATAGTATGCATATGATAGTATATGACATTATATTTTTATATGTTTTCTTTTTATATGAAGGTAACTCACCCTATGCATATTCATATGAAAGAGAAATATAAGAAAATATCAGTTCATATATATATATATATTCAACTACGTATATATTTCCATTTAGTTCCCAACGGTATGTTAATTTGCCGCTAAACTAATGAAAAACGTGACGAGTACAACTTAATTTAGTGATATTCTTGTATGGTTTACCTACTTCTCTGTTGCATGCATGCATGTCCCGCGCCATTTGCTTTTGTTTGATCAACCTTCTCTAGCCTCTCTCTCTAATCATCGATATATTGCTCTTGGATATATATATATATATATATATATATATATATAACATACTGTTTACTGAAAACTAGAAATACATTTTTAAAACAACATATTTTTAAAAAAGTAAAAGAATTTTACTTTTTCAAACACATCGCGTCCTATTATTTGTTAAAATTTATAAATATAGTAGTACTCAATCTAATGTATAAGTAATGATGTACTATGAATTATATATTTTTAATTTTGGACGAGAGAATAGATGGATGAATATACGTACTTAATTAAAGTAGTAATTATTTTTCTTTTATATGTTGCATATAATAATGTGTGTGCATAGGATTCCTTCTGTCCCTTTTTACCATTGGTACGTACATAGAACCATTAGCCCACAGCGGATAAATGAAAATTTTATTGATAAGACCTTTTCAATTATAGGCAATATCTTATTATCGATAATTTCCACAATTTCTGGAGAAAAAGAGAATTAATTAAATATCTACACACATTAGAAGGTGACACTGTCACACTGCCAGAAAATTAAGGGGCCGGGCCGGGCCGGGCCGGTGTGTAGCTAGCAATTGAGTGCTTAATAATGACCACGTTCCCCAGCTGAAAATCATGATGTGCTCTCTCGTTGCTAGCTTTGAATCTCTAATTTCCACATGGTTTAAATTAATTAGGATAAAAGAAGACAGTACGTAAAACTTGTTTGTATGAATGCATGCAAGCCAGAAAATAAGAGTTGATTTGTGAATTATATATGTATAGTACTTAATTTTGCTCATTTACTACGTAGTAAGCTCATGATAATCGTTTTCGTAATTTGAAGGTTATAAATTATCAAATATATAAAGCCCGAGGACAGATTTGGTGTAAATATTATATAATTTTTGAAGTTTTTTGACTTTTGTTAAAATGACCTTCAACTTTTAAAATAATTCCAATTTTGTCATTTTTATATTAATTTTTTAATCTTTTTTATTAGTCCATCAAATTTTATAAATTTTTTTTTTCACCCCCCACATAATTTACATACACATCACATCTGCCACCTTGGGCTAGTAAGTCTGTAAAATAGGTAAACAGTTCGAACTCAATTCGTACTCGTTCGACTGAAAGTTCGATCGATTCGAGCTCGACTCGAAATATAAATGATTCAAATATAAAACTGTTAAAAATTATTTGGAGGTAAGCAAACACTACTTAAATGGTTTAGTACCCAAACTTATGTTACACAAGAAATGTGGAAAATACTTGCACCTATCTTTATTATCTTATTATTAATTACTTTTGTTTATTATAATTTATACTACTTATGTTCAATCACGTTGAAATTTGAAGCTTGATTTGGTGGTTATCGGAGCAGGGTAATGGAGTAGTTCTTTTGATTGAACAGGCATGCATAATTATATGTTTGAGACTTTTATTCTTCAAGAAAAAAAGGTTGGCGGTGACAAGTCATGCAAAAGGTCCCTACCGTGCTCTTCTGCTCCAGATGCAGTGTCTGTATAATGGGCGTGCAACTACTGTGCAAGTATATATGTATATATATATTTACCAAGCCATGCATTCATATCAATAAAAGGAAGGAAATTATTAAATTTCACTACAGAAAATATTAGTGATATTTTTATTGTAAAAATAATAAAAAATATTATGAATTTAACAATCTCTTAAAAAGAAATATCATGCAATTAATTAAAGAGAAAGAAAAAGAAAAAAAATGAAAGAATTAAAAGTAAAAGGAGAAAGGGCACCATAAACGTACACTAAAAATTATACTTAATTATGAGGGACAGACTGTACATGCATGCATTCAGTTCTGGGAGGGTGCAACTTTAATCCCTGGAAGGATTAATTCAAAGCAAATGATGCCTATGACAATTTCTCCTTCTCCCTCCGGCCTCCGCCCAACAAAAAAAGAAAAGACTTGAAAAGACATTTGGGCTTCCTTATAAACAAGTATGCTCCACTTTATATTTCTCCCGATCTCCACGCAATCCATTAAAATAAATGCTCATTTTCTTCCTGTTTGGAATGCTAATTCCATTTTCCCCAAACCAAACATGTTATTAAAGGTCAAATATTCAGTTTAAAACTTCAGGAAAATAAATTTATTTAAGGTTCTAAATTTCTTTAATTTTTAATTTTAGTACTTACCCGATGGCTATTATGATATATGAAATTAATATAGTAGCTTATTTAGACGAACAATAACATTTCGTTTAGGATCTATTAGTGAAAAAAATTCAATATATCTATACTTTTAAAATCAACAACGTACGATTTAAATGTACTATAAAAGAAGTCTAATAAAAAAAAATATTTTAATTTACTTATATCCTTTAATTTCCTTTTCCAAAAGCACCCTTACAATTTTATCTAAAGGATCTCAACCTTTTTTCTGTTTTCCAATTAATCTCCTAAAAGAGAGAACATATTTATGCTCACATACTACAGAATGATAGTTATGGTAGTTAAAAGAATGACATAAAGTTACACTAATCTAATCTAACACAACATATTTACGTACGTACTATCAATGCTACTACATACCAATGGTCCCAAGTTCTGTTTAAATGGCCGGCCGGCCGGCCGGCCGGCCTTTGCATGACCATAAAAACATTAATTAATTATCTGAATTAAATCTAGACATGAAGTGATCAATGTCAAATAGTATTTAACATGAAGCCGATCGAGCACCCTCTGCCCACAAGACATCTTGTCTCTCCACGTTAAAACATAAATTACAAGGACGGGAGAATTAGGTGTATATTTGTTCAACCTTTCCTTCTTGGTTGGTGTATACTTGAATTTTTCTACCAAATCAGATTTTATAAGAAAGAATCAACCAATTCTGTTATCTTAAAATTAGAAACATATATACCAATCTCAAGTTGCTCTGCACAAGTATATATTTTGCGTTGCTTTGCTTTATGGCATATACTATTAATGAAAACTTGAACACTTACAGTAGTAGTAATATGCATTACGGACGACAAGCTTGTGGAGCATATATAAGCCAAATGGAATTAGATTTTAACAAGGACCACCACAAAATTATTGTACAAGCCAATATACCTTCTTTTTTTCTTTTTCTTTTTTTGTTGCAATAATGAACATGTACAACATGAACTGTAAGGAAAATTAATTTTTCACAAAAAGAAGGGGATAGGCATAAACATGACCGGCACTCAAATACAGAGAGTGGGTGTAAGGCCAAAATCAAGTTTCCAGAGCTCAAAAGACCCATTGACGAAATCGTAGTGTCCTCCTTTCAGAGAGATGGTCTTCTTCGATACGGCATCTCTAACAAATGGATATGTTAACAGGTTTCCCAATGATACATTCACAGCCTCCTGCATTAATTAATTAATGCCATAATGAATGATTCAGTTTCTTAAGTTTGCACGATGAATACTACTACTACATAAAAGAAGCTCCCAAAATTCAACTACCACGCATATTGTCTGATTGAGATTACTTGCTTCAAAAAAATTATCTTTTAATTTAAACTACCTTACAGATGTTTAACGAGCATAAAACAACAAAAACAAATGCTACTACATAGGAGTAGCTTCTAAAACAATAACAGAATTTAAAGATTCAAGCAACTAACTAATAAAACATAGATTCCTTTCGTACTTGTACTGCCATGCATGCACCATTTAATAAATACTATCATCGTAAAAGTGGACAACTAATAACTTTCAAGTTTTCAGCAGCTTTAGTTAAACAACAGACCTCTCGGAAATGAAATTACCTTCTCTAAGTTTGTGCACTGTTCCGTGAAATCCAAATGGCCGTAGTCTGCTTTAACCTTGGCCTTGGCAGGTGCACATATTTTCACCCAATTTTCAATAAAATCACTGAAAGTAAAGAGACAGAGTGAAAGGATTAGTCCGGTTCAATCTGTGCCCTCCATTCACTTTCTAAACAGCCACAGGAAAATGTTTTAACCAATATCGCAAAATATCAGAATCAACTAATCCAATTATATATACATATCCCCAGCCCCGGCCCAGTAAAAAAGTAAAGGATGTAACCTCCATAAATATATATCACTAGAAAATCTAATTCCAAGTAGAGGTAGTATCTCTCTAGTGTAATACACTGCCATAAATGGAATGTACTTTCAGCCAACAACATGTTTCACCATTTCATACTAAGTTAATCATTTGATATTTGAATATACCAAAATAAAGGACAACGAGGAACTTACTGCGCCATGGATATAAATTGAATTACAATAAGATAATATCAGATCATATCCTAAGAATATTAGAAATTCATGAAAACCTTTTGTGTGCAAATTATTATTATACCAGAAATGGACCTCAGATATGCTGAGAACTATTTATTCTGGCCTTTACGGAAATTCCTTTTTCACAACATTCTCGGTTTTTCTTTACCACTCAAAGATTCCAATGGAAAAGGTGAGGGGCATCACATTCAATTTATTTTCACTAGTATGATACTGTAAATTGAGTAACGGTTTTATACTTTCGATGTTATGGCAGGATTTTGGTTCTCCTCTCAACTAAAAGCGCATATCAGCATACCGTTGGAAACCCATCAGCTAGAAGTTTGCTTATAAAATGGTGAAGCTAATGAGTGTTAGAAAATTTTGGAATTAAAGTACTGCTGTCTAATTAGAACTAGCACATTTCATTGGTGCATGACAAGGCTGGAGAGCTGAAGGCATGAAATGGCATCCTGGCTCAGTGAGTGGACATCACAATGACATAAGATGAACTCAACTCTCAGCTCTAGAAAGGAACCATCAAGACAAAGGAATAGAATAATAAAGTAATAGCATGGCATACAAGGGGGAAGCTCTAAGGATATTATGAAAATTTAAAACTATTGAAATGCTTAATCAATACGTTTATGCTTTAAGCATAAATTTTAAAACTAATAGGCGCATATTTAACAAGGAGACTCACCTAGAAGTGGTCCCATCATCAGCTAAAGACATGAGACCCTTTATCCCACCACAACAGCTATGTCCGATGACCACAATATTCTCCACCTGTAATACATTATTTTTTAAATTCCATATTCTGAATGAAAATGGGAGGAAGAGAAAATAACAAATTCTATTTAAATCTTTCGCTTCTTGAGCTCCAAAGTAAGTGGAACAAATGATACTTCAACTGGTGCACAAAGAAGCAAATGATGGAGTACATAAACTGCTAAACTCAAAAACAAATATGAATTCCAAAATAAGAGAGTTTGTACTTTTTACTGGCACTTTTAACTGTTGCCGCCAGTTCAATCAGTGGGCAAGTGACATGAAGCTTTGAATTATAACATTAAAAACTACTTTCCTAAATTATAGCCATTGATTATTCTACTCAGTGAGCTATTTTTTGTCAGAAAGAGAAGAATAGAAGGCATTTTTTCGAGTTGTGAAGGCATATTCTTAAGTTGGGAGTCTGGGACATTAAAAAGGAGAGAAAAGGAGCATGTGGGGAACCGGCCTCGAAACGTTTCCTTGACTCGCCACCACCAAAACAACCTTTTTTAAAGAACAACCAACTTGACTAGAATATTATATATTTATATTTATATTCACCTTCAAATACAAAACTGCATATTCAACGGCCGCCCCCACTCCAGAGTATTTTGTCTGCAGCAGATAGGAAGAACAAGTCAAATTACCAATGCTATCCGATAATGCCAAACAAAAGGGGGTAATTGTATGAAAGTCTAACTAAGATATTGGTTAAGTTGATGTTAAGATGTTTTAGATAACTACAATTTGATTCTCTTTCCTATAATTATAAAGGCAAAAAGACATACTTTAGAATCCTGCCAGCACAAAACAGAACGAGATTCTCAGAGAAGTGAGTCCATGTTAGTTGATAAATAAAGCTTACACCATGTCAATTTAAATGGAGTATACTTTATTTTTAACCAGGAGCTTATTCTAATTAATTGACAAACCTTGTCAAATGGAGGGACCATGTTGGCAATGTTTCTGACTATAAAGGCCTCTCCTGGCTGAAAATTGAGGATATGTGATGGGCAAACTCGAGAGTCCGAGCAGGCAAACACTAAAAACTGCAAAAAAAAATACAACCAGGATTAAAAACTTGGCATTTCAGATTTGATCAAGTTAAATTAAGAATTGTTTGATTAAGAGAGAAATAACCCAGACTTGTCAGTTTTCAATCCTAGCTAAAACTATAAGCATATTCACATAAGAATAGATAATGGGAGGGCAATGTATGGCTACTAGAGAGTTCAATATATGAGTAACAGCAACACAGGATATACACAACTTTTACTAAAAGCTAGTTTGGCCACTGGAACTGCTAACGGTTTGTACTAAAACTTGTTTTGCATTGTCAAAATTAACTATAGAACTTAAATAATCAAGCATTCTTGTACTAACTCTTCTGGGTGGCCATTACATTAAAACAGACTACGAGATTGAAGAAGGGTGATCAATGCTAACCTTGGGGCTCTGGCCTTTAGCAAGCTCACCAAATAAATCAGGATTCTTTCTGCAAAAAAGGGCAGGCCATGAAACCAATTAATGACCAAGATAAGTTAATGCCAGCAATTCACAAAATGTTATACTACATTTCTCTCTATCCTATGGCTATGGGCATGTATCCAAATGCCCATAGCTATGGTTACTTCTTCGTGCAACTTGTTAGACTAAAAGCTGATGAACAAAAAGTAAAGAAAGATTCAACATACACTCTGTGTCATAATAAATTATCTCACCTCCAACTCACACAACTTGGCAATTTTCCCCCCTTTAGTTTATGCAAATGTCTTTTTGAATATAAAACACTGCTTAATTATATAAGTGAATTGTTTGACTTTTTTCGCAAGTAACCTTTTTAAAAAATGTGCCTGTACTATGGGTCTACACCTTATAATTGGTTGAGATGTACCATATATAACTATTAAATAACTCCCCTGTCCTCCCATCTTACAAACCAAATGGATAATTACAGTCTTCCAAACATAATTGAAAATGATGATAGAATCTAATTAAGAATCTACCTTAATTAGCTTTTGAGTCCTACAAAAGCATTTTGTCATGCTATTTTTAGAAATAGCCAAATAGTGGTACAAATTTTTGGAATCATATATTATGCTGCTTTTGTCGTCGCCAGATAATATTGAATTATTGATGCCTCACGAGACAAATGGCAATTTAGAGCCAAATGAGAAGGGCAGTTTCGTCATTACATCTTGGTACGAAAGGTACAAAACTACTACATGCATATTCTTTTTTTTTCTTCTTTTTTTTAACTAATTTCCACACACTCCACTCACACGCCTACCATGAAGTAAAAGTTAAAGTTTATAAAGTACAACGACGTACTCGTATATCTCACTCTTAAAGTGCGCGAACCCGGTTTGAATCTTCTCGACCGGATCGAAATTATTGGCATCGGTGGCTTCCAGCTCAGCGGTTAACTGCTTGATCTTGGCGGCGGCGACGCCCTCGAGGTCGCCTTTTTCACTGGCGGAAAATAAAATTAAAATAACAATCAGTGAGTCGGTGATCAGATTAACCAGAAGTCTCTATAGCAACCGTATGTGGGCCCACCCAAACGGTGATGAAGAAATTGAGCCCCTTTTCCCATGGGAATAGATAAACTGACAGAAGAGGGCAGGGCAGAATAATCACGGAAAGCTTATCATTGACCGAGTGTGTTGAGAATCCCTATGTACTTTCAGATCACAACAGGATGGAAAAGAGAATTACTAAAAAAAACAAATACACTACAGTAGTTACCTGAGAAGCTTCTGTAGTCCTGCAATGGCGTCCTCGTATGAAGCTGTCTCCATATTTTCTCTCCCTGCAAATTTCAACTATTTATTTTAGAAAATGATACAGTTAGGCATAGAATGAAAAGGAGATGATCAAAACAGACTAGTAATTAAAACGCTATATTAAGATTTGTGTCTTTTAATTGGTTAACATGAAAATGTGTGATGTTTAAGGATGAAAGTCGAAACCACATAATTACATTCACCACATAAAATAGACCAATTTCGAAAGCTGGAAGATTGGGATCAAAGATCAAACTTATTTTAGACGAAATTAATTCCTCAAAAGATTCACCATGAATGAATGACAGATTGACATACACCAAAAAAAAAATTAAGGATGAAAAGTGTACGATTGGTGGTGTAGCTGAATCAGAATAATCTATATCGATCAGAAGAATGTAAAAACGTAAAGAATTAAGCATGAATTAATTCTATGGTGGGGGCGATAACATCTTACTGTACCGACCAGCTTAATTCCTATTGAGAGGATAAAAAAGTAGTTGAACCTGAACCTTGGCTACTTTACCAGTGCTTTTTTATAAGCTTTAGCTCACTCTTATTTATATTGCTTACTTAATTACTCCATACATACATAACCATGGTTAAATTCAGATGCTTTTTGACCTTTCTTATCTTTGAAATATTAGGAAGGTTCCGGTTGGAGGATCATAAATTAAAATAAAATAGGTATGGAGATGAGTAGTAAGCAACTGTTCTTAAAAATTGATTCAATAAGAATGGGATCAGGATCATGTTGGTAATACTGAGGAAATCAAGTTCTGGGGAAGGCCTTTCACATGCACTGTTAAACAGTTGACTTTGAATACTCAATTCCAAAACTATTATTGCTGTGATTTGTGGGTTGTGCTCGGTCGGTTCAAAACCTCAATTATCTAAAATCTGATTAACAATGAGTTAATTATGAAATTATGTAATTAAGCACGCCTAAAAGGGGTGAATAGGTGTTAATATTTAGAAGTGATCTACAGTGGTCAATTTTTCAAGTTTAATCGTACGGTCTAACATTGTCCGTATTAGTTATATTCTTAGACTGTTATAAACGGATAGTTAATACTCCATCAAAGTAGAGGATGTGTGCTCTCCATGAATACACATGCCGGATACTAGTATTCAAATACTAGTACTAAAAAAAATACTCTATCCGTCCCATAATATAACTCGTTTTTAAAGTTGTGCACAAATATTAAATAAATGATTCTATAACATTAAATATACATAATTAATATTTTCACTGACTAAATTTGATAGTTTTACAAGTTTCTTCCCACATAATAGTAAGTAGGATTCGTCCACCTCATGTAAAGAACTATCAAATTTCTTGTGTAAATATCAATTCTCTAAATATAATATCAATTATCTATATTGTCATTGTATTCCTTGTATTGAAAAAGAGAATATTATTTATTTGACATAAAATAGTTAAAGAATCAAAATTATACTACTTAATATTTAGGATAATATTAAAAATTAAATTATTAATATTTATTTAAAATTCTCAAATTATAAATATTTAGAGATAAAAATATTTGTCTAAAATAAATTATATTAAGAGATAGAGGGAGTAGTGGCCTACTTCCCAACAACTACGAGTGTGTGCTTGATTGTTATCATCAAACCCCTTTATTATTATTATTATTATTATTATTCATGAACGGAGTATATATGTCTCAACTTTAACGTGGTCTACTCCACTTTATATGTGAAAGAGAGTTAAGTTAAAATATATAACTTGACTCCTCGCATCAAATATCTTGAGTAGACTTGACAATATATTAACCGTCGGATAAAATTATATTAACTAAAATTAAATAAATTAGTTAATTATTTTTATTTATTTAAATTGGTTAAAGTTTGAATCTATATTTTTTCAAATCAATACTTATATATAAATACAGTAAAAGTTATCTTTTGAAATCAATTTGAAATATATTTCAAATCAATATTGATATCTTTTCAAATCAATTTGAAATCAATTTACACCACAAGCAATTGATTTCAATCAATTGAAATCAATTTCATGCCTATCTTCCAAATCAATTTCAATCAAATCAAATTCAAATCAATTAATTAATCTTTTAATTAATTGAATTCAAATCAATCTTATATTAATTTTTGTCTCTTCCTCTTCTTCTCCTCCTCCTCACTTCAGTTTCTTCTTCCACTTCCACTTCCCTCTCTATGTGACGCCCCCAAAACAGGTCCATTCCATCCAACCTATTCTGGGTCGTCAAATACATGGTACAGAAAATAACTACAACTTTATTACAACAATTGTCGTGCAAAATACAACAGCACATATGCTGTGAGTTTGGATACAAATATATACCAAATATGACTCATATCCCAATCGTGGACTACACCTCACAATGATACCTTACATAAAGGTATAGTCAAAAACTGTTTTAGAAATTAGAATCTTTGAGAAGTGTTCAAGGAAACCCTCGTACATGGGAGGCCATGCTTCTAGGTTATGATAGATATCATATGCCCACAGAATTATCCTTGGTTGACTCAATAGACCCCAAAGAAAAACAAGAAGATTACTATCATATTCTTTTCAATGGTGAGTCTTCTCTTGACATATCATTATCTCCACCGTCTCTAATTGAGAATTATACTTCAACCAAACTCCAAGATCATATATGTAGTGCTTATAGATATACTCAACAAGTGGATGTGCACAACCATGTCTTATGATAAGACGAGGTTGTATGTCATTAGACATCTTGTATGATAGTGGCAAAACACCCTTCCAACGTTGGGTTCGCCTCACCCTAATTGATTCACCAAATATAACTATTAAATGATGACCACCGTTCTATTCCCCTGTTATCCCCGCTCGACCCAGCTACACTCTTATTACCTGAAAGGAATTGTGAAGCAAAAGGGTGAGCACAACTAGCTCAGTAAAGAATATTATGTCTAAAGATAATTAAATTATCAATAGCATTCATCAGTAATAAATCAGAGATTTAGAACATATGGTAGATAATAAAACTTTTCAATCATAGTTGCAGCGAAACGAGCAATCCATTAGAAGAGTCAAATAGACCATAAAGTCTATTGTCTTCTCCATGTGAAAAATCCACCAACAATATTTTATCTCTGTAACATCAATCAACAGTTCTGATCCACAATCATATGAATAACTTATAATCATAATTGTGATTCTAAATTCCTCTTCGCATCCAGGACGAAGATAATTTTCATCACCTGTCTTTACCTGAAACATCAAATATCATGGTTATACCAAATCACAGTTCCTGTTTGTAACGACCCCAAAATAGGTCCATTCCACCCAACCCATTCTGAGTCGTCAAATACATGGTACAGAAAACAACTACAACTTTATTACAACAATTGTCGTGCAAAATACAACAACACATATGCTGTGAGTTTGGATACAAATATATACCAAATGTGACCCATGTTCCAACCGTGGACATCACCTCACAATTAAACCTTACATAAAGGTATAGTCAAAAACTGTTTTAGAAATTAGAATCTTTGGGAAGTGCTCAAGGAAACCTTCGTACATGGGAGGCCACGCGTCTAGGTTATGATAGATATCATATGGCCACAGAATTATCCTTGGTTGACCCAATAGACCCCAAAGAAAAACGAGAAGATTACTATCATATTCTTCCCAATGGTGAGTCTTCTCTTGACTTATCATTATCTCCACTGTCTCTAATTGAGAATTATACTTCAAACAAACACCAAGATTATATAGGTAGTGCCCATAGATATACTCAGCAAGTGGATGAGCACAACCCTGTCCTATGATGACACGAGGTTGTATGTCATTAGACATCTTGTATGATAGTGACAAAACACCCTTCCAACATTGGGTTCGCCTCACCCTATTTTCTTCACCAAATATAACTACTAAATGATGACCACCGTTCTATTCCCTTGTTACCCCCGCTCGACCCAGCTACACTCTTATTACCTGAAAGGAATTGTGAAGCAAAAGGGTGAGCACAACTAGCTCAGTAAAGAATATCATGACTAAAGATAATTCAATTATCAATAGCCTTCATCAACAATAAATCAGAGATTTAGAACATATGGTAAATGATAAAAATTTCAACCATAGTTGCAGCGGAACGAGCAATCCATTAGAAAAGTCAAATAGACTATAAAGTCTATTATCTTCTCCATGTTAAAAATCCACCAACAATATTTTATCCATGTAACATCACTCAACAGTTCCTTTCCACAATCATATGAATAACTCATAATCATAATTGTGACTATAAATTTTTCTTCGCACCCAGGACGAAGAATATTTTCATCACCTGTCTTTACCTGAAACATCAAAGATCATGGTTATACCAAATCACAGTTCCTGTTTATAATCATACTAACAAATCCATCTTTGCACTACGGGCCAAAGATATTCATCAACAAACCATCTTTGCACTACAGGCCAAAGATATTCATCAACAGGCCATCTTTGCACTACATGCCAAAGATATTCATCAACAATTCATATTTGCACTACAGGCCAAATATATTCATATCTCAAAGAAATATATAATCATTTCAGAATTTATATAAACAATAATTATAACCATGTTGATCAATTCACCTTTGCACTTAAGCTTAAGATATTCAATTATAAATTCAATGGTCATGATCATACCAGTCACAATTCAACTTTGCACTACAGGCCAAAGAGAACCCTAGTCATGATCATACCAATAATCTATCCATCTTTACACTCCAGTGAAAGAGAATTTCAACATCAGGGTTATAAAAATGTTATATATGATGATAAAAATAATATGATCAACATATAGTTTTAATCTCAAGAGTAATATTCGTAACTCATGAATAGTAAATCGTGAATAGTAACTCATGAATAGTAACCCCGACACAAAAGATAGAAATTCCACAATAAAATTCATACCAATATTTCGGTATAATGATATTGAAAGAATAATATTCTTAAGCTTATAAACAATTTATTTAAATTGTTTACACTTTACTAATTAATGCATTTAATCATCATAAAATGCCAACTCTTAAGATTTCATCATCAATAACCAAAATCCTCATCAAAAATCTGCATATACCTCATATATATGATTCTCAAGCCATAAAATCCTATTTTCCAATTTTCTTACTTCACATAACATATTTAATTCATTTTCTCATAACTAGACTATTTTCATGAAAAATACCAAATCAGTTCCAAAAATATTTCTTTTCTGGGATTTAGCATAATATAGTCCCATAGTGAACATATATTTTTCTCAGAATTTTTAAAAGTCATTTACTATTTTTCATATGGCCAAAATAGCCGAATATTTAGACATTTATCAAAAATTGTACTTTTATTTAAAAATTCTGAAATTTACAGAGTATACTTCTATCATATACATGTACTCCCAATAAAAATTTCATCAATTTTGGAGTTAACCACAAGGAATTATAAGCTGTTACTTTTAAAATAGTCTTTTCTCATAAAATTCATAACTCTCAATCTATACATCCAAAAATCACCATTTTTGGACACAATCAATAAAACTCATCAAAATATCATTTCAAATTTTTTCAGAATTTTTGAAGTTCAGAAAAATTACGAAACTGAAAAACATAACAACCCTTAAAATCCCTTACTATCCCTTACTATCCCTTACTATCCCTTACCTCAAAAGAGCAGTACTTCTGACTGGATATCGGATATGATGCTGAAGGAAACTTGCACGGATGAATAGCAACTCACCAAGTATCTAAAAACTCACAAAATATGCTTCATAATATAGAGAGAGAAAGAGAGAAAACTTATGTTTTTGGTGTGATTTTCAATTCTAACTTAGCCCTCTATTTATAGGAAAATTTTGGTAGGTTTGACCTGCAACCTGATGGCTTTACCTGCTACTATTCCCACCCACCACATTTGAAATATAATTCAGCACATTTCTTCACCAACCACAAGTGGGGCCCACCAATTCTAGAATTTTTCACCAAAATGATAAACTCCAAAAATTCAACAATTTCTGAACCAGTCATCTCGTAAAATTCATAACAAATCATACGTTCATTTTTAACGGTTCAAAATTTGTGGGCATATACTCAACTTATATATGTATAACATATCCAAAAATTACCACGATCCAACGGTCGGATTAAAAATTATAACCCCCGCAAAATATCTCAAAAACCCTGATTTTTAATACCTCCATTCCGACAAAAATACTGATAAAAACCTCAACATTAACTCCTTCATTTTTAACCACAAAAATATATCCCTCATTTATATCCACATAAAATAAATATTTTCTTATCATATGAATCAATAATTAATTATTCACAAATAATATTACAGAATCACATTTATGACAACCAGGCCGTTCCCAAGAAAGAGGGGGCTTTCCAATAAGAATTTCTCCTTACTGGCGCGCAATTAGATGACCAAACCTCTCCTTAGACAGAACTTTCTAGACATTGCCAATAATGCTATCTAATAATATTATTCAAATAATATGAATTATTGATCTGATAATGGAAATATGTGCATCAACAATTATTGAAACAACAATAATATAAAATATCAACGCAGCAATTATTGAATCAATAACATAAAATATTGAACAGTAATTACTGTAACAATTATTGAGTAGTGCCTTCTTACGTAAGAATCAATAATTTCAAAAATACTATGCAATACCGTGTGCTACTGTGCAATAACGCGTATTACTGTATTTTAACCACCGGGTATTCCAACAGTGTTAACGGTAACAACTACGTCGTTATTTGTAAAAACTCAAATTTGTCGTTTTCTTCACCCGACAGTTATTCGTTATGGGGCCCACAAATAGCTGCGCCGTCGTACGAATATTCCCCGACAGAAAGAATATTCCACGACCAAACGAATATTCCCCGACAACAATGATTATTTTATAACCACTTGCTTATTTTCAAAAAAATTCACATTTCACCCATAACTTTAAACTTTTATCAATTTAACCATTTACTGAATAGTAATTATAAGAAAAATTGAATACTTTTATTTCATAAAATTCGGGGTCTTACAATCTCCCCTCCTTATGAAATTTCGTCCCCGAAATTTACGTACCTGATATTTCAAAGAGTTGAGAATACCTTGCTTTCATTTCAGATTCCATCTTCCCTGCCATCATAATTTCTCCATTGCTCATCTCCTGTATTTCAAATATCATTCTAGAATACAGCTTCAAAACAAGGGTTAATTTAACAAATTAACATATCACATAATATCCCGATATTATGACTGACCAACAAAAAAGCTTAGGTAGGACACACTAGCGAATGATTTACTCATCTCTCCCCTCCTAGTTATATTCCCCGATCTCCGCCAGAGATCATATCCCTAAGCTCTGATACCAAATGTAACGACCCCAAAATAGGTCCATTCCACCCAACCCATTCTGAGTCGTCAAATACATGGTACAGAAAACAACTACAACTTTATTACAACAATTGTCGTGCAAAATACAACAACACATATGCTGTGAGTTTGGATACAAATATATACCAAATGTGACTCATGTTCCAACCGTGGACATCACCTCACAATAACCCTTACATAAAGGTATAGTCAAAAACTGTTTTAGAAATTAGAATCTTTGGGAAGTGCTCAAGGAAACCTTCGTACATGGGAGGCCACGCGTCTAGGTTATGATAGATATCATATGGCCACAGAATTATCCTTGGTTGACCCAATAGACCCCAAAGAAAAACGAGAAGATTACTATCATATTCTTCCCAATGGTGAGTCTTCTCTTGACTTATCATTATCTCCACTGTCTCTAATTGAGAATTATACTTCAAACAAACACCAAGATTATATAGGTAGTGCCCATAGATATACTCAGCAAGTGGATGAGCACAACCCTGTCTTATGATGACACGAGGTTGTATGTCATTAGACATCTTGTATGATAGTGACAAAACACCCTTCCAACGTTGGGTTCGCCTCACCCTATTTTCTTCACCAAATATAACTACTAAATGATGACCACCGTTCTATTCCCTTGTTACCCCCGCTCGACCCAGCTACACTCTTATTACCTGAAAGGAATTGTGAAGCAAAAGGGTGAGCACAACTAGCTCAGTAAAGAATATCATGACTAAAGATAATTCAATTATCAATAGCCTTCATCAACAATAAATCAGAGATTTAGAACATATGGTAAATGATAAAAATTTCAACCATAGTTGCAGCGGAACGAGCAATCCATTAGAAGAGTCAAATAGACTATAAAGTCTATTATCTTCTCCATGTTAAAAATCCACCAACAATATTTTATCCATGTAACATCACTCAACAGTTCCTTTCCACAATCATATGAATAACTCATAATCATAATTGTGACTATAAATTTTTCTTCGCACCCAGGACGAAGAATATTTTCATCACCTGTCTTTACCTGAAACATCAAAGATCATGGTTATACCAAATCACAGTTCCTGTTTATAATCATACTAACAAATCCATCTTTGCACTACGGGCCAAAGATATTCATCAACAAACCATCTTTGCACTACAGGCCAAAGATATTCATCAACAGGCCATCTTTGCACTACATGCCAAAGATATTCATCAACAATTCATATTTGCACTACAGGCCAAATATATTCATATCTCAAAGAAATATATAATCATTTCAGAATTTATATAAACAATAATTATAACCATGTTGATCAATTCACCTTTGCACTTAAGCTTAAGATATTCAATTATAAATTCAATGGTCATGATCATACCAGTCACAATTCAACTTTGCACTACAGGCCAAAGAGAACCCTAGTCATGATCATACCAATAATCTACCCATCTTTACACTCCAGTGAAAGAGAATTTCAACATCAGGGTTATAAAAATGTTATATATGATGATAAAAATAATATGATCAACATATAGTTTTAATCTCAAGAGTAATATTCGTAACTCATGAATAGTAAATCGTGAATAGTAACTCATGAATAGTAACCCCGACACAAAAGATAGAAATTCCACAATAAAATCCATACCAATATTTCGGTATAATGATATTGAAAGAATAACATTCTTAAGCTTATAAACAATTTATTTAAATTGTTTACACTTTACTAATTAATGCATTTAATCATCATAAAATGCCAACTCTTAAGATTTCATCATCAATAACCAAAACCCTCATCAAAAATCTGCATATACCTCATATAGGATTCTCAAGCCATAAAATCCTATTTTCCAATTTTCTTACTTCACAAAACATATTTAATTCATTTACTCATAACTAGACCATTTTCATGAAAAATACCAAATCAGTTCCAAAAATATTTCTTTTCTGGGATTTAGCATAATATAGTCCCATAGTGAACATATATTTTTCTCAGAATTTTTAAAAGTCATTTACTATTTTTCATATGGCCAAAATAGCCGAATATTTAGACATTTATCAAAAATTGTACTTTTGTCTAAAAATTCTGAAATTTACAGAGTATACTTCTATCATATACATGTACTCCCAATAAAAATTTCATCAATTTTGGAGTTAACCACAAGGAATTATAAGCTGTTACTTTTAAAATAGTCTTTTCTCATAAAATTCATAACTCTCAATCTATACATCCAAAAATCACCATTTTTGGACACAATCAATAAAACTCATCAAAATATCATTTCAAATTTTTCCAGAATTTTTGAAGTTCAGAAAAATTACGAAACTGAAAAACATAACAACCCTTAAAATCCCTTACTATCCCTTACTATCCCTTACCTCAAAAGAGCAGTACTTCTGACTGGATATCGGATATGATGCTGAAGGAAACTTGCACTGATGAATAGCAACTCACCAAGTATCTAAAAACTCACAAAATATGCTTCATAATATAGAGAGAGAAAGAGAGAAAGCTTATGTTTCTGGTGTGATTTTCAATTCTAACTTAGCCCTCTATTTATAGGAAAATTTTGGTAGGTTTGACCTGCAACCTGATGGCTTTACCTGCTACTATTTCCACCCACCACATTTGAAATATAATTCAGCACATTTCTTCACCAACCACAAGTGGGGCCCACCAATTCTAGAATTTTTCACCAAAATGATAAACTCCAAAATTTAACAATTTCTGAACCAGTCATCTCGTAAAATTCATAACAAATCATACGTTCATTTTTAACGGTTCAAAATTTGTGGGCATATACTCAACTTATATATGTATAACATATCCAAAAATTACCACGATCCAACGGTCGGATTAAAAATTATAACCCCCGCAAAATATCTCAAAAACCCTGATTTTTAATACCTCCATTCCGACAAAAATACTGATAAAAACCTCAACATTAACTCCTTCATTTTTAACCACAAAAATATATCCCTCATTTATATCCACATAAAATAAATATTTTCTTATCATATGAATCAATAATTAATTATTCACAAATAATATTACAGAATCACATTTATGACAACCAGGCCGTTCCCAGGAAAGAGGGGGCTTTCCAATAAGAATTTCTCCTTACTGGCGCGCAATTAGATGACCAAACCTCTCCTTAGACAGAACTTTCTAGACATTGCCAATAATGCTATCTAATAATATTATTCAAATAATATGAATTATTGATCTGATAATGGAAATACTGTGCAGCAACAATTATTGAAACAACAATAATATAAAATATCAACGCAGCAATTATTGAATCAATAAAATAAAATATTGAACAGTAATTACTGTAACAATTATTGAGTAGTGCCTTCTTACGTAAGAATCAATAATTTCAAAAATACTATGCAATACCGTGTGCTACTGTGCAATAACGCGTATTACTGTATTTTAACCACCGGGTATTCCAACAGTGTTAACGGTAACAACTACGCCGTTATTTGTAAAAACTCAAATTTGTCGTTTTCTTCACCCGACAGTTATTCGTTATGGGGCCCACAAATAGCTGCGCCGTCGTACGAATATTCCCCGACAGAAAGAATATTCCACGACCAAACGAATATTCCCCGACAACAATGATTATTTTATAACCACTTGCTTATTTTGAAAAAAATTCATATTTCACCCATAACTTTAAACTTTTATCAATTTAACCATTTACTGAATAGTAATTATAAGAAAAATTGAATACTTTTATTTCATAAAATTCGGGGTCTTACAATCTCCCCTCCTTATGAAATTTCGTCCCCGAAATTTACGTACCTGGTATTTCAAAGAGTTGAGAATACCTTGCTTCCATTTCAGATTCCATCTTCCCTGTCATCATAATTTTTCCATTGCTCATCTCCTGTATTTCAAATATCATTCTAGAATACAGCTTCAAAACAAGGGTTAATTTAACAAATTAACATATCACATAATATCCCGATATTATGACTGACCAACAAATAAGCTTAGGTAGGACACACTAGCGAAGGATTTACTCATCTCTCCCCTCCTAGTTATATTCCCCGATCTCCGCCAGAGATCATATCCCTAAGCTCTGATACCAAATGTAACGACCCCAAAATAGGTCCATTCCACCCAACCCATTCTGAGTCGTCAAATACATGGTACAGAAAACAACTACAACTTTATTACAACAATTGTCGTGCAAAATACAACAACACATATGCTGTGAGTTTGGATACAAATATATACCAAATGTGACTCATGTTCCAACCGTGGACATCACCTCACAATAACACCTTACATAAAGGTATAGTCAAAAACTGTTTTAGAAATTAGAATCTTTGGGAAGTGCTCAAGGAAACCTTCGTACATGGGAGGCCACGCGTCTAGGTTATGATAGATATCATATGGCCACAGAATTATCCTTGGTTGACCCAATAGACCCCAAAGAAAAACGAGAAGATTACTATCATATTCTTCCCAATGGTGAGTCTTCTCTTGACTTATCATTATCTCCACTGTCTCTAATTGAGAATTATACTTCAAACAAACACCAAGATTATATAGGTAGTGCCCATAGATATACTCAGCAAGTGGATGAGCACAACCCTGTCTTATGATGACACGAGGTTGTATGTCATTAGACATCTTGTATGATAGTGACAAAACACCCTTCCAACGTTGGGTTCGCCTCACCCTATTTTCTTCACCAAATATAACTACTAAATGATGACCACCGTTCTATTCCCTTGTTACCCCCGCTCGACCCAGCTACACTCTTATTACCTGAAAGGAATTGTGAAGCAAAAGGGTGAGCACAACTAGCTCAGTAAAGAATATCATGACTAAAGATAATTCAATTATCAATAGCCTTCATCAACAATAAATCAGAGATTTAGAACATATGGTAAATGATAAAAATTTCAACCATAGTTGCAGCGGAACGAGCAATCCATTAGAAGAGTCAAATAGACTATAAAGTCTATTATCTTCTCCATGTTAAAAATCCACCAACAATATTTTATCCATGTAACATCACTCAACAGTTCCTTTCCACAATCATATGAATAACTCATAATCATAATTGTGACTATAAATTTTTCTTCGCACCCAGGACGAAGAATATTTTCATCACCTGTCTTTACCTGAAACATCAAAGATCATGGTTATACCAAATCACAGTTCCTGTTTATAATCATACTAACAAATCCATCTTTGCACTACGGGCCAAAGATATTCATCAACAAACCATCTTTGCACTACAGGCCAAAGATATTCATCAACAGGCCATCTTTGCACTACATGCCAAAGATATTCATCAACAATTCATATTTGCACTACAGGCCAAATATATTCATATCTCAAAGAAATATATAATCATTTCAGAATTTATATAAACAATAATTATAACCATGTTGATCAATTCACCTTTGCACTTAAGCTTAAGATATTCAATTATAAATTCAATGGTCATGATCATACCAGTCACAATTCAACTTTGCACTACAGGCCAAAGAGAACCCTAGTCATGATCATACCAATAATCTACCCATCTTTACACTCCAGTGAAAGAGAATTTCAACATCAGGGTTATAAAAATGTTATATATGATGATAAAAATAATATGATCAACATATAGTTTTAATCTCAAGAGTAATATTCGTAACTCATGAATAGTAAATCGTGAATAGTAACTCATGAATAGTAACCCCGACACAAAAGATAGAAATTCCACAATAAAATCCATACCAATATTTCGGTATAATGATATTGAAAGAATAATATTCTTAAATTTATAAACAATTTATTTAAATTGTTTACACTTTACTAATTAATGCATTTAATCATCATAAAATGCCAACTCTTAAGATTTCATCATCAATAACCAAAACCCTCATCAAAAATCTGCATATACCTCATATAGGATTCTCAAGCCATAAAATCCTATTTTCCAATTTTCTTACTTCACAAAACATATTTAATTCATTTACTCATAACTAGACTATTTTCATGAAAAATACCAAATCAGTTCCAAAAATATTTCTTTTCTGGGATTTAGCATAATATAGTCCCATAGTGAACATATATTTTTCTCAGAATTTTTAAAAGTCATTTACTATTTTTCATATGGCCAAAATAGCCGAATATTTAGACATTTATCAAAAATTATACTTTTGTCTAAAAATTCTGAAATTTACAGAGTATACTTCTATCATATACATGTACTCCCAATAAAAATTTCATCAATTTTGGAGTTAACCACAAGGAATTATAAGCTGTTACTTTTAAAATAGTCTTTTCTCATAAAATTCATAACTCTCAATCTATACATCCAAAAATCACCATTTTTGGACACAATCAATAAAACTCATCAAAATATCATTTCAAATTTTTCCAGAATTTTTGAAGTTCAGAAAAATTACGAAACTGAAAAACATAACAACCCTTAAAATCCCTTACTATCCCTTACTATCCCTTACTATCCCTTACCTCAAAAGAGCAGTACTTCTGACTGGATATCGGATATGATGCTGAAGGAAACTTGCACTGATGAATAGCAACTCACCAAGTATCTAAAAACTCACAAAATATGCTTCATAATATAGAGAGAGAAAGAGAGAAAGCTTATGTTTTTGGTGTGATTTTCAATTCTAACTTAGCCCTCTATTTATAGGAAAATTTTGGTAGGTTTGACCTGCAACCTGATGGCTTTACCTGCTACTATTCCCACCCACCACATTTGAAATATAATTCAGCACATTTCTTCACCAACCACAAGTGGGGCCCACCAATTCTAGAATTTTCCACCAAAATGATAAACTCCAAAAATTCAACAATTTCTGAACCAGTCATCTCGTAAAATTCATAACAAATCATACGTTCATTTTTAACGGTTCAAAATTTGTGGGCATATACTCAACTTATATATGTATAACATATCCAAAAATTACCACGATCCAACGGTCGGATTAAAAATTATAACCCCCGCAAAATATCTCAAAAACCCTGATTTTTAATACCTCCATTCCGACAAAAATACTGATAAAAACCTCAACATTAACTCCTTCATTTTTAACCACAAAAATATATCCCTCATTTATATCCACATAAAATAAATATTTTCTTATCATATGAATCAATAATTAATTATTCACAAATAATATTACAGAATCACATTTATGACAACCAGGCCGTTCCCAGGAAAGAGGGGGCTTTCCAATAAGAATTTCTCCTTACTGGCGCGCAATTAGATGACCAAACCTCTCCTTAGACAGAACTTTCTAGACATTGCCAATAATGCTATCTAATAATATTATTCAAATAATATGAATTATTGATCTGATAATGGAAATACTGTGCAGCAACAATTATTGAAACAACAATAATATAAAATATCAACGCAGCAATTATTGAATCAATAAAATAAAATATTGAACAGTAATTACTGTAACAATTATTGAGTAGTGCCTTCTTACGTAAGAATCAATAATTTCAAAAATACTATGCAATACCGTGTGCTACTGTGCAATAACGCGTATTACTGTATTTTAACCACCGGGTATTCCAACAGTGTTAACGGTAACAACTACGCCGTTATTTATAAAAACTCAAATTTATCGTTTTCTTCACCCGACAGTTATTCGTTATGGGGCCCACAAATAGCTGCGCCGTCGTACGAATATTCCCCGACAGAAAGAATATTCCACGACCAAACGAATATTCCCCGACAACAATGATTATTTTATAACCACTTGCTTATTTTCAAAAAAATTCACATTTCACCCATAACTTTAAACTTTTATCAATTTAACCATTTACTGAATAGTAATTATAAGAAAAATTGAATACTTTTATTTCATAAAATTCGGGGTCTTACACTGTTCATAATCATACTAATAAATTCATCTTTGCACTACGGGCTAAAGATATTCATCAACAGTTCATCTTTGCACTACAGGCCAAAGATATTTAACAACATGTCATCTTTGCACCACAGGCCAAACATATTTATATCTCAAAGAAATATATAATCATTTCAGAATTTATATAACCAATAATTATAACCACGTTGATCATTTCACCTTTGCACTTAAGCTAAATATATTCAATTATAAATTCAATGGTCATAATCATACCAGTCAACAATTCAACTTTGCACTACTGGCCAAAGAGAACCCATAGTCATGATCGTACCAAAAATCTACCCATCTTTACACTCAAGTCAAAGAGAAATATCATCATTAGGGTTATAAAAATGTTATATATGATAATAAAAAAAATAATATGATCAACATATAGTTTTAATCTCAATAATAATATTCATAAATCAACTATAATTTGGTTAGAAAAAGAAACTAATTTTGTCATCAATAGTAACTAGTGAATAGTAACCCATGAATAGTAACTCGTGAATAGTAACTCATGAATAGTAACTCATGAATAGTAACTCGTGAATACTAGCTCGTTAATGATAACTTGTGAATAGTAACTCATGAATAGTAACTCGTGAATAGTAACTCATGAATAGTAACTCATGAATAGTATCTCGTGAATACTAACTCATGAATGATAACTTGTGAATAGTAACTCATGAATAGTAACTCCGACATGAAAAGTTCTAAATTTGATAAAAAAATTTAACCAATATTTCGGTATAATGATATTGAAGAAAATAATATCATTTAAGAAGAAATAACATCTCTTACGACAATATCCCTTACCTCAAAAGAGCAGTACTCCTGACTGGAATAACGCTGAACGAACTTGCACCGTATAGCAACACTCAAGATATCAAAATACTCACAAGAATACACTCGATAATATAGAGAGAGAAATAGAGAGAAAACTTCAGTTTCTGGTGTGATTTTCAATTATAACCTAAGCACCCTATTTATAGGAAAATGCTTAGAACACCAAAGCAGAAAATTGAATATAATAATAATATATTTATATAATTTTCCTTAGCCCACCATTTTGACCAAAGAAATCAGCCACACATGTGCCAAAAGCAACAAAAACGTTTTTCTAACAAAAAGTACTTAAAACTCCAAAAATCAATTCAGACCCGATATACCGAAACTTCAATAATTCACAATAAATAGTCCTTTTATCAAAAAAATTCAAAACTCACAACTTTCTATAGGAAATTCCATTATATACAACTTTGCAGAAGAAATTTTTTCCAAATTCCAAACAGAAATTGACCGAAATCCATAAACGGAAGATTTTATAGGCTATAATCAAATTTCGGTCAAGAATTGTGGTCCACCGACACACAAAACATGTGTTAATCATTTAATGCCACAAAAATACTCTTTCTCTTTATATACTCATATATCCCACATTCATTATAAAACTATCACCATTATTATATTATTAAAATATAATAATAAATTTAAATGAATTATTTTATCAGAAAAAGATAAAATATTAATTTTTAACAATTGTCACATTAAAAATTTTCTCCATCTATATCCACATAAAATCAATATTTTCCTCATCATATAAATTAATAATTAATTATTCACAAATAATATTACAGAATCACAATAATGACAACCAGACAGTTCTCAGGAAAGAGGTGGCTTTCCAATAAGGATCTCTTCCTTACTGGCGCGCAATTAGATGACCAAACCTCTCCTTAGATAGAACTTTCTAGACATTGCCAATAATGTTATCTAATAATATTATTCAGATAATATGAATTATTGCTCCGATAATAAAAAATACTGTGTAGTGACAATTATTAAAACAACAGTAATATAAAATATCAACGCAGTAATTATTGAATCAATAAAATAAAATACTGAACAGTAATTACTGTAACAATTATTGAATAATGCATTCTTACGTAAAAATCAATAATTGGTGCAATACCGTGTGCTACTGTGCAACAACGCGTATTACTGTGTTTTAACCACCGGGTATTCCAACAGTGTTAACGGTAATAACTACGACGTTATTAATAAACAACTTACTCTTGTCGTTTTCTTCATCCAATCGCTTTCCGTTATGGGGCCCACAAAAGGCTGCGCCGTCGTATGAATATTTCCCGACAGTAAGAATATTCCACGATCAAACGAATATTCCCCGACAACAATGAATATTTTATAACCACTTGTGTATTTCGAAAAAAAATTCATATATCACCCTTAACTTTAACATTTATCAATTTAACCATTTACTAAATAGTAACTATAAAAAAAATTGAATACTTTTATTTCATAAAATTCGGGGTCTTACACTCTCCTTCTTCCACTTATATATATATATATATATATATATATATATATATATATATATATATATATATACACACACACACACACACTCACCGACACACTATATAATCTCACCAACTTTCATATTTTGTAATCAATCACTTGATCTTTCATGCCTATCTTCCAAATCAATTTCAATCAAATCAAATTCAAATCAATTAATTAATCTTTTAATCAATTGAATTCAAATCAATCTTATATTAATTTTTGTCTCTTCCTCTTCTTCTCCTCCTCCTCCTCCTCACTTCAGTTTCTTCTTCCACCCCTCTTCCACTTCCACTTCCCCCTCTCCTTCCTCCACTTATATATATATATATATATATATATATATATATATATATATATATATATATATATATACACTCACCGACGCACTATATAATCTCACCAGCTTCCATATTTTGTAATCAATCACTTGATTCAATCAATTACTATCAAACTTGGTCACGCGACCTTTTTATTCTGATGATCACATCTATTTCACATAATTCTTCACATTCAAATAGACCAATAATTCGTTGAGTCTTTATTTTTGTTTTTATACGTATTGACTTGAGTTTTATATATATAATAATGGATGGATGTTGATGGAAGTAAACGTGTGTTTCAAAGATTAGGGCCGTCGAATTCGAATGCAAACAACAATAAACAACATAAAGTTTGTTTCCATTGGAGGGCAGGCAAATGTAGCAGATATACATGTCCCGACTTAAACAGAGAATTGCCCCAGCCGTTGCAGCAGCAATAGCAGTAGCAACAACAGTCGCATATGGGCAATGGTACTGCCGCATCTTCAAAGCGGCTACATGGATTTGCAGATGATCATTCGAATGTGCCAAAGAGGAATTCCAATTTGAACAACAAGCGGATACGTGATATTGAAGAATCAAATAATCTTATAATACGCATTTGGACCCCCTTTTCTAATTAATAAACTCTGCAACTATGTTTATTTTAATTATATTGATGTTGTTTCAATTGTGGCTGGATATATGCAGGAGTCGCTTGATTCTGTTGTTTTTGTGAAGGTTTATATTATAGGTTCTTTTCGTAGGTTTCAATTTTTTATCTATGTCAGTGTATTTTATTTTATTTTTGCTAGATTATTTTATCTATGTCAATTGTTCCTTTGCTGTAAATAAATATGGTTTTATTAATACATGCCAAATGGATTATACCGAATTGTTTTTCTCACAATTTACTTTTTAAAACATGCATTGCTTTGGAATGAGAAAACTTAGAAACTTGCAGCTTATGGTGAATATTGTTTATTGTATTTTTTAGATTTCCATCTCAAAAGTAGTTTTGAAGAAAAGGAAAAGCAATGAAGATTGGGCAATTAGAAGGAAACAACAGCTCTAAGTGGATAATTTTGTTATCAAGAAGCCCGAACAATTCGTCAGAGAGTAAATTTATATTTTTGTTGTTGAATTATTGGGCATGAAATTAGTCTGTGATTTAGGCTGCTTAAATTTGTTTGGTTCCTCTAAAATTGTTAATACTTTTGATGCTTGAAACTATCTAAATTTATTTTAACAGGTTAAGTTAAATGGAATTTCTTTTGGTTACTTATTTTTGATTTTTTTCTAATACTTGGTAAGTCTCACACTCTCACTTACAATATTGATACTTGAATGGTCTTTTTAAGTTTATTTGTTGATGATTATAGGAGATAGTAGATTGTATTGTTGTGCATCAGAGTGTTGGGACTTAGATTATGGGTTTCGAGCCGGACTTAGATTAGCTAACTTTTTTGTGAAGGAAGATAGCAATTTGTCCGTGATCGATTTTGAGCAATTGAATGTTGTTGAATGTTTGTTTCTCATGCCATGTAAAAATATATTGAAAAGTTTATATAAAAATAACTTATTATAAAAAAAGCATTTTTCTTATTGTAATTTTAATAAATTATATAACCCGTTATTCAAACTAACTCGTGCATTGCACGGGCTATCAACTAGTAAATATAATTCTGAACCGGTTAACTATTTTTCAACCCATTTTTCATTTCGATCCAAATCGAAAAGTCACTTCTCACATGAATAGTGAATGAGATTCACATCTATTATCTATGCGAGTAAGTCTTTATAAAAATATCAAAATTTTCTTGTAAAAATAAAAATTCACAAAATAAAAAAGTTAATAAAAATAAAATTTTATTTTATTCATAATAAAGTCACATAAGTATTCTAAAACTTTACTATTTTTCTAACAATATAGAACTTTTAATATTTGATAACGTACTTTATATTTCCTCCGTATTTATTTTGAATTTATAATTGAATATCTTTAGCTTAAGTGCAAAAGTGAATTGATCAACATGGTTGTAATTATTGTTTATATAAATTCTGAAATGATTATATATTTCTTTGAGGTATTAATATCTTTGGCCTGTAGTGCAAAGATGATCTGTTATTGAATATCTTTGGCATGTAGTGCAAAGATGATCTGTTGACGAATAACTTTGGCCCATAGTGCAAAGATGAATTTATTAGTATGATTATGAACATGAATTGTGATTTGGTATAACCATGATCTTTGATATTTTAGGTAAAGACATGTGATAAAAATTATCTTTGTCCTGGATGAGAAAAAGAATTTAGAACCACGAATATGATTATGAGTTATTCACATGATTGTGAATAGGAACTGTTGATTGATGTTATAGGGATAAAATATTGTTGGTGGACTTTTAACATGGAGAAGATAATAGACTTTATGATCTATTTGATTCTTCTAATGGATTGCTCGTTCTGCTGCAACTATGGTTGAAAAGTTTTATCATCTACCATATGTTCTAAATATCTGATTTATTACTGATGAAGTCTATTGATAATTTAATTATCTTTAGTCATGATATTCTTTACTGGGCTAGTTGTGCTCACCCTTCTACTTTACAATTCTTTTCAGGTAATAAGAGTGTAGCTGGGTCGAACGGGGGTAATAGGGGAACAGAACGGTGGTCTCTAGCTGTAGAGGTTCTCCCTAAACAGTATGTAAATAATTTTATTGAGAACTTTAGATAAGTGTGTCGTATTGTATACGTCATTTGATATTTAATTTTGGTGAACCGAATAGGGTGAGGTGAACCAAAGTTTGGAAGGGTATTTTGTCACTATCATACAAGATGTCTAATGACATACAAACTCGTGTTATTATAAGACAGGGTTGTGCACATCCACTTGCTGAGTATATCTACGAGCACTACCTATATGATCTTAGAGTTTGGTTGAAATATAATTTTCAATTGCAGACAGTGGAGATAGTGATATGTCAAGAGAAGACTCACCATTGAAAAGAATATGATAGTAATCTTCTCATTTTTGTTTGGGGTCTATTGGGTCAACCAAGGATAATTCTGTGGACATATGATATCTATCATAACCTAGACGCATGGCCTCCCATGTACGAAAGTTTTCTTAAGCACTTTCTGAAGATTTTAATTTCTAAAATAGTTATTGACTGTACTTTTATGTAAGGTGTCATTGTGACGTGCTATCCAAGGTTGGGATGAGAGTCACAGTTGGTATCTATTTGTAACAAAACTCTCAATATATGAGTCGTTATATTTTGCACGATAATTGTAGTAATAAAGTTGTAGTTATTTTCTGTACCATGTATTTGATGACTCAAAATAGGTTGGATGGATTGAACCTATTTTGGGGGCGTCACAGTTGGTATCAGAGCTTAGAGATATGATCTCTGGCGGAGATCAGGGAATAGAACTAGGAGGGGAGAGACGAGTAATATCCTTCGCTAGTGTGTGTCCTACCTAAGCTGAATTTTCTTACTTAAGTTGACAAATTGTGATATTTCAATTAACCTTTGTTTTGAATCTGTATTCTAGAATGATATCTGAAATACAAGAGATGATCAATGGAGAAATCATGATGACAGGGAAGATGAATCTGAAATGAAAGTAAGGTATTCTCAACTTTTTGAAATACAAGGTACGTAAATTTCGAGGACGAAATTTCATAAGGAGGGGAGATTGTAAGACCCCAAATTTTATGAAATAAAAGTATTCAATTTTTCTATTTAGTAAATGGTTAAATTGATAAAAAGTTAAAGTTAAGGGTGATATATGAATGTTTTTCAAAATAAGCAAGTGGTTATAAAATATTCATTTTGTCGAGGAATATTCGTTTGGATGTGGAATATTCTTGCTGTCGGGGAATATTCGTACGACGGCGCAGCTATTTGTGGGCCCCATAACAGAATATCTGTCGGATGAAGAAAACCACAAGTTTGAGTTTTATAAATAAACGACGTAATTATTACCGTTAACACTGTTGGAATACCTAGTGGTTAAAATACAGTAATACGCGTAGTTGCACAGTAGCACACGGTATTGTACAATATTTTTGAATTATTGATTCTTTCGTAAGAAGACACTACTCAATAATTATTACAGTAATTACTGTTCAATATTTTATTTTATTGATTCAATAATTGCTGCGTTGATATTTTATATTATTGTTGTTTCAATAATTGTCATTGCACAGTATTTTCTATTATCAGATCAATAATTCATATTATTTGAATAATATTATTATATGACATTATTGGCAATATCTAGAAAGTTCTGTCAAGGAGAGGTTTGGTCATCTAATTGCGCGCCAGTAAGGAAAAAATCCTTATCGGAAAGCCCCCTCTTTCCGGGGAACCACCTGGTTGTCATAATTGTGATTCTGTAATATTATTTATGAATAATTAATTATTGATTTATATGATAAAGAAATATTTATTTTATGTGGATATAAATGATGTATTTATTTATTTTATGTGGTTATAAATGAAGGAATTAATGTTGAGGTATTTTATCAGTATTTTGTCGGACTGGATGTATTAAAAGATCAAATCGGTATTCTTAAAGCCCTATTTCGTGAGTTATAATTTTAATCCGACCGTTGGATAGTTGTGATTTTTGGATATGTTATAGATATATTAGTCGAGTATATGTCCATAAATTTTAAACCGTTAAAAATTAACGTATGATTTGTTATGAATTTTAAGAGGTGGCTGATTCAGAAATTGTTGAAGTTTCTGAATTTATAAATGATTTTGAAAAATTCTAGAATAAGTGGACCCCACTTTTGGTTGGTAAAAATATGTGCTGAAATTTTTGGTGGGTGGGAATAGTAGCAGGTAAAGCCATCAGGTTGCAGGTCAAGTCTGCTTTGACGTTCTAACATTTTCCAATAAATAGGGTGTTGAGTTAGAATTGAAAATCACACCAGTAACAAGTTTTCTCCCTTTTTCTCTCTATATTATCGAGCGTATTTCTTGAGTATTTAGATACTTTGTGAGTTGCTATTCAACAGTGCAAGTTTCCTTCAGTCTTATACCTGATATTTCAGCTGGAAGTACGGTTCTTTTGAGGTAAGGGATTGTAAGGGATAGTAAAGGATGTTATTTTCTTCCTAATGATGTTATTCTTTCAATATCATTATACTGAAATATTAGTATGAATTTTATTGTGGAATTTCTATATTTTTCATGTCGGGGTTACTATTCACGTATACGACACTATTTACGTATACAGTACTATTCATGTATATAGCACTCTTTACGTATATGACATTATTTACGTTTATGGTACTATGTACGAATACGGAGTACTATTCACGAGTTACTATTCATGAGTTACTATTCACGAGTTACTATTCATAAGTTACTATTCACGAGTTACTATTCATGGGTACTATTCACGATAAAATTGGTTTCTTTTTCTGACCAAATTATCGTTGATTTATGAATATTGCTCTTGAAATTAAATGCGGTTGTTGATTATATTATTTTTATTATCATATATAATATTTTTATAATCCTGGTGATGAAATTTCTCTTTGACTTGAGTGTAAAGATGGGTAGATTATTGGTATGATCGTGACTATGGGTTCTCTTTGGCCAGTAGTGCAAAGTTGAATTGTTGACTGGTATGATCATGACCATTGAATTTATAATTGAATATCTTTAGCTTAAGTGTAAAGGTGAATTGATCAATATGGTTGTAATTATTGTTTATATAAATTCTGAAATGATTATATATTTCTTTGAGATATTAATATCTTTGGCCTGTAGTGCAAAGATGATCTGTTGTTGAATATCTTTGGCCTGTAGTGCAAAGATGATCTGTTGTTGAATATCTTTGGCATGTAGTGCAAAGATGACCTGTTGTTGAATATCTTTGGCCAGTAGTGCAAAGATGAACTGTTGACGAATATCTTTGGCCCGTAGTGAAAAGATGAATTTATTAGTATGATTATGAACATGAACTGTGATTTGGTATAACCATGATATTTGATGTTTCAGGTAAAGACAGGTGATAAAAATTATCTTTGTCCTGGATGAGAAAAAGAATTTAGAACCACAAATATGATTATGAGTTATTCACATGATTGTGGATAGGAACTGTTGATTGATGTTACAGGGATAAAACATTATTGGTGGACTTTTAACATGGAGAAGATAATAGACTTTATGGTCTATTTGATTCTTCTACTGGATTGCTCGTTCCGCTGCAACTATGGTTGAAAAGTTTTATCATCTACCATATGTTCTAAATCTCTGATTTATTACTGATGAAGTCTATTGATAATTTAATTATCTTTAGTCATGGTATTCTTTACTGGGCTAGTTGTGCTCACCTTTCTGCTTCACAATTCCTTTCAGGTAATAAGAGTGTAGCTGGGTCGAGCGGGGGTAGCAAGGGAATAGAACGGTGATCTCTAGCTGTAGAGGTTCTCCCTAAACAGTATGGAAATAATTTTATTGAGAACTTTATATAAGTGTGTCGTATTGTATACGTCATTTGATATTTAATTTTGGTGAACCGAATAGGGTGAGGTGAACCCAACTTTGGAAGGGTGTTTTGCCACTATCATACAAGATGTCGAATGACATACAACCTCGTGTTATCGTAAGACAGGGTTGTGCACGTCCACTTGCTGAGTATATCTACGAGCACTACCTATATGATCTTAGAGTTTGGTTGAAATATAATTTTCAATTGCATACAGTGGAGATAGTGATATGTCAAGAGAAGACTCACCATTGGAAAGAATATGATAGTAATCTTCTCATTTTTGTTTGGAGTCTATTGGGTCAACCAAGGATAATTCTGTGGACATATGATATCTATCATAACCTAGACGCATGGCCTCCCATGTACGAAGGTTTTCTTGAGCACTTTCCGAAAATTTTAATTTCTAAAATAGTTATTGACTGTACTTTTATGTAAGGCGTCATTGTGACGTGCTATTCAAAGTTGGGATGAGAGTCACAGTTGGTATATATTTGTATCAAAACTCTCAATATATGAGTCGTTGTATTTTGCACGATAATTGTAGTAATAAAGTTGTAGTTGTTTTCTATACCATGTATCTGGCGACTCATAATAGGTTGGATGGATTGGACCTATTTTGGGGGCGTCACAAGAATTATCAAGTTATTTAGAACCCATATGTCATGTTATTCAGGTTACTGCAGTTACTGGTTATGGAGGCCTGGTTGATGTTATTTCACAATTTGGAAGCCACTTTTGCACATTTCAGTGTAGATGCCTATGAATGGAGTTGGCTTAGCCCTTTGGAATTGACTTTGGAAAAATATATGTTTTGTAATGTTAAATTTTAATGTAAGACCCCAACTTTTATAAATAAAGATGAATTTTTTATAAATATCATTTTTGAATATTATGGAGTTAATTTGATATAATGTTATAGTTGTGGGTAATATTTATAAATTTTGCAAAGTATGCAAGTTGTTATATAATATTCGATTGGTCGGGGAATATTCGTTTTAACAGGGAATATTCGTACAACGACACAATCATTGGTGGACCCCACAACGGAATTATTGTCGGATTGAGAAAACGACAAAAATATTTTATTAAAAATAACGGCGAAAATTTTACCATTGTTACTGTTGAACTACTCGGTAGTAAAAGTACAGTAATACGTGTGGTTGCATAGTAGCACACGGTATTGATTATTAATGCTTATGTGAGAAGTCACTCAGTTTGATTCTATTATTGTCAGTTAATAATATGAATTATTTAGCGATAATGACGTTTTGTTTTATTCGTATTATTAACGTAATAAAACAGAAACATCTTTTTATATAAAACAAAATACTTTATTAAAGTTATTCTATAAATAGAATATATTTTATTTTATTTAAAAGATTTTTCTTTAAATATGGACCGTCAGATTAAAGTAATCAATCTGGACCGTTCATGGATTAGTTACTATGCATTCTATTTTTCTATAAATAGCAGCTCATTCCTTCATTATTTCTTACGAATTCACTGAACTCTAGAGAGAGAAACTATAGAGAGAAACTATAGAGAGAGAGAAGAAGAGTATTCTGCTACTTAACTACTTCCTTACTTCAGCTCTTCTTTAAAACGGTAAGGGGTGTTATTCTTTCTTATTCATGAAGAGAACTGTTATTCCATTTCTTATTATTCTGTTGGAATAACCTGTATACGCGGTCTACCCTATACTTGGTGACATTCTTCTATTATTCTGTTGGAACATCCTGTCTGTGTGTTTTACACCGGACCTGGTTCCGTTTTTATTATTATTCTGTTGGAACATCCTGTCTGTGTGTTTTACACCGGACCTGGTTCCGTCTTTATTATTATTCTGTTGGAATATCCTGTCTGTGTGTTTTACACCGGACCTGGTTCCATTATTTATTATATTATTCTGTCGGAATATCCTGTCTGTGCGTTTACGCCGGACCTGGTTCTATTATTTATTATTCTGTCGGAATATCCTGTCTGTGCGTTTACGCCGGACCTGGTTCCATTATTTATTATTCTGTTGGAATAACCTGTCTGTGCGGTCTATCGCATGCATGGTGATTTCTTTTGTTATTCCATTCTTTATTATACTCAGTTGGTTAAGTTTTGACTTCTATACTCCATGAAATTTGTGGAATATCCTTGATAATTGCGTTTCATCCAGTATCTTTTCATGAAAATATTCTCCTATCATTCTTGAATTTTACTCCACAAAGTAGTATCATGTTGACAATTTGGACGTTGTTAATTCTTGGATAAATTAATTCTTGAACTTGTTTTATTGAATTCTTATATCATTGTCATCATCCTCATGTTTATAAAATGTTGAAAGTCATCTGTGGCCTGTAGTGCATAGATGGACTTGGTATGATTATGACCAGGGATTATTCGGTATAATCATGACCGTAATGTTACAAATGATGTGGTAAAAGTCCTCATTGGCCCGTAGTGCATTGATGGACAGTTGTTGGCATGATCATGACCATTAATGAATATACGAATATCCTTGGCCGTAGTGCAGGGGTGATTCGATGATGTGGATTATTTTATTAAGCTGAGTCTCAGCGATCAAAGTGTTGAAAATCTTTTAAATCATAAAAGATAGTAGAGTTTATTTTCTACTTGACTCTTTTAATGGATTGCTTGTTCCGCTACAGTTAAACTTGATGTCTATTATATTTTATCAGTTTAACATTGTTGAAGGCTAATGATAATTTATTCTGCATTATCTTAGTCATAATATTTCTTACTGGGCTAGTTGAGCTCACCCTTTCTTTCACTGTTCTCTTCAGGAAATGAGAACGTAGCTGGGGCAAGTCGGGGAACGGAGTGATGGTCCGAATGATAGTATTAGTTAGTAGTCCTCACTATTCTATGTAATGGTGTGTTAATAAATGTAATGAGGACTCCTTTTGAGTATGAATACTCTCTAGAAGATAATATTTGTATTCAAACTCACAGTTTATGTTTTGTCGTATTGTACACGACAGTTGTATTATAAGTTGTATTTGTATTCTGTACTATGTATCTGACGACCCAAGATGGGTGATGTATACCTAATTTTGGGGGCGTCACAGTTGGTATCAGAGCTTAGGGATATGATCCCTGGCTAAGATGTGAGAATAGAACTAGGAGGGGAGAGACGGGAAATTCCTTCGCTAGTATGACCTACCTAAGTTTATTTGCATGGTATTTAA
Organism: Panax notoginseng; assembly: GCA_016801055.1. Taxonomy (NCBI): domain Eukaryota; kingdom Viridiplantae; phylum Streptophyta; class Magnoliopsida; order Apiales; family Araliaceae; genus Panax; species Panax notoginseng. The sequence goes on along the minus strand of CM029022.1, from coordinate 6,321,974 downwards.
TTGGTCGGTCATAATATAAGGATAATATATGACATATCAATTAACTTTTATTTTGTGGCAGTATCTGAAAATGGCATCTGAGAATGTTGAGAATAGCAATGGAGCACAGGCGACTATTGATTCACCACATATCAATAATCAGGATAATGTTCATCAGGAAGGTGACAATCCTCATGCAAACAACAACACTGACCAGATGATGAATGATGGAATGTTCAGAGGTTTTATGCAATTCATGCAACAACAGGTGAAAGCGGCTCCTGTCCACAACGTAGGTGGAAATACTGGAAACTCTCAGGCGGTCACCGCTAAACAGTTTAAGGAGCTGGGACCACCGGAGTTTAAGGGAGAACCCAAACCACTTGTAGCTGAAACATGGATAAAGCAGATCACCAAGATATTTGATGTCTTGGGTTGCTCCGAGGAGCAAAAGGTTCCCTTTGCCGCCTTTATGTTGCGAGGAGAGGCAGATTACTGGTGGGAATCGATAAAGCGTACTCAACCTGCCGCACTGAAGATGTCTTGGGAGAAGTTCCAAGAGCTGTTTAACGACAAATACTTTCCCGAGAGTATTCGTCACATGAAGGAGGTGGAGTTCATCAAATTGGAGCAGAATAATATGACCGTGTCGCAGTACGAGGCAAAATTTGCGGAGTTATCCCGGTTTGCGTCCCACCTGGTGGATAATGAAGAAAGAATGACGCGGATGTTTTTAAGAGGTTTGAAGCCGGAGATACGTCAACATCTTGTTTCTCATAAACTGTGTTTGTATTCAGATGTTGTAAATAGGGCTCAGTTGGTGGAGCGCGATAACGAGACAACGCAACCAAAAGAGAGCAGCCGGCAAAATGATAATACCAGTGAGAGCAGTCATCGAAGCGGTGACAACAAGCGTGGAGGGAATCAACAGGCCAGAAATGGTAACCACTTCGGTGGTAATCAGGGCCAAAACAATAAGAATGGGCATTTCAAGAAGAGGAGATTCAACAATGATGGAAAGACGTCAGCACCAGCACCTGTCGTTAAGGAAGGAGAACGACCACCTATCATATGTTTCAAATGCGGAGGGGAGGGGCACATCAGTCCAAACTGCGCGATGCCGTCCAAAGCATGTTATAATTGTGGAAGAGAAGGTCATTTAGCCCGATTTTGTCGTTTACCGAAGACAAATTCAGCTAGGATGGAGGCACCAAAGGCCGTCCCAGAAAAGTCAAAACCGGTTGTGCAAGGGAGAGCGTTTGTTGTGACCTCCCAGAAGCAAGGAACCCGAATGAGGTCATCACGGGTAAGCTTATCATAAACTCTAACGAAGTCTATACTTTATTTGATACCGGTTCTACCCATTCTTTTATTTCTCCTACTTGCGCTCATCGATTAAATTTGATTCCGGAGAAATTAGACTTTGACTTAGCAGTTGAAACTCCATTGGGAGAAACCTTCATTACATCCACGGTTTATAAGTCTTGTTTGGTTCAAGTTGGTACCCACACATTACCTGTCGATCTTATTTCATTAAAAATACTTGCATTTGACGTGATTCTAGGGATTGATTGGTTAACTACTCATCATGCAAAAATTGATTGTTTTCGTAAGGTTGTTAGCTTTCATATTCCTAATCGACCTATTATGCGAATTCAAGCAACCAAACCATTAAAATCAATCGCTGTCATCTCAAGCCATAAAGCTATTCGTTTATTGAAAAACGGATGTCAAGCTTTCTTAGCTCATGTCACAGATCTAAACAAAAATACGTCAGCTTTGAATGATATTTCTGTTGTTAATAAATTTCCTGACGTATTTCCCGAAGAACTTCCTGGCCTACCCCCAGAGCGTGAAATTGAATTTTGTATCGACCTTGAACCCGGTACAAAACCCATTTCCAAAGCCCCATATCGAATGGCTCCTATTGAACTTCAGGAGTTAAAGACCCAACTGCAGGAATTGTTAGACATTGGTTTTATTCGTCCTAGTACTTCTCCTTGGGGTGCTCCTGTTCTGTTCGTGAAGAAGAAAGATGGGAGTATGCGACTTTGTATTGATTATCGGGAGTTGAATCATGTCACCATCAAAAATAGGTACCCATTGCCACGTATTGATGACCTGTTTGACCAGTTGCAAGGAGCACAATTCTTTTCAAAGATCGATCTTCGTTCTGGATATCATCAGCTGAAGGTTAGAACTGAGGATATTCCAAAGACGGCTTTTAGAACTCGGTACGGGCATTATGAATTCTTAGTTATGTCTTTTGGATTGACTAATGCTCCTGCTGCCTTCATGGATATGATGAACAGGGTATTCAAGGAATATTTGGATCACTTTGTGGTCGTCTTTATCGATGACATCCTTGTTTATTCCAAAAGCCGTGAAGATCATGAGCAACACTTGAGGCTGGTACTCCAAAAGCTTCGTGAATACAAACTTTATGCCAAGTTGAAGAAATGCGAGTTCTGGCTGGAAGAGGTAGCATTCCTTGGGCACGTAGTATCAAGTCGTGGAATATCTGTTGACCCGGCAAAGATTGAAGCTATTCAAAGCTGGGAGCAACCTAAATCAGTGACCGAAGTACGTAGCTTTCTTGGTTTAGCTGGTTATTATCGGAGATTCGTGGAAGGATTTTCTCGAATCGCTACTCCATTAACTCAGCTGACTCGGAAAGATACAAAGTTCGGTTGGAGCGAAGAATGTGAGCAGAGTTTTCAAGAACTCAAGAGGAGACTCATTTCAGCACCTGTTCTAACAATACCATCTGGCTCGGAGGGATTTGTCATCTACAGTGATGCTTCGAGCAAAGGGTTGGGATGCGTTCTCATGCAACATGGAAAAGTCATAGCCTATGCATCAAGACAACTCAAGGAATATGAGAGGAATTATCCTACTCATGATCTAGAGTTGGCAGCTGTTGTCTTTGCACTTAAAATTTGGAGGCATTACTTGTATGGGGAGAAGGTGGAGATCTTTACGGATCATAAAAGCCTCAAATATTTCTTCACTCAAAAGGAACTCAACATGCGACAACGACGTTGGCTTGAACTGTTGAAAGATTATGATCATACCATTCAATACCATCCTGGAAAAGCGAACGTGGTAGCTGACGCATTGAGTAGAAGATCATATGCAAGTACGAGTGCGATATTGTCAACACAAAGGCCCATTTTGTGTGATTTGCAAAGGATGGAGATAGAGTTAAAGACTCCAGGGACCCATGTGATGATGGCGAATATACGAGTAGAACCGACTTTAATCGATAAAGTTAAAGCTGCTCAAGCTACAGACCTGGAGCTGATGCGTATGAGGAAGAAAGTGCAAGAAGGTGCTATGCCGGAAGCAAGAATCGATGAAGAAGGAATACTTCGAGTCAACTCCAGACTTTGTGTTCCTAACAACCCTGATTTAAAGTATGAAATCATGATGGAGGCGCACAACACACCGTTTGCAATCCATCCTGGAAGTACCAAAATGTATCATGATCTTCGTCATACATTTTGGTGGAGCAATATGAAGAGAGAGATAGCGTTGTTTATCTCAAGGTGTCTAACTTGTCAACGAGTCAAAGCGGAGCATCAAGTACCAAAAGGTCCATTGCAACCACTTGAAATTCCAGAATGGAAGTGGGAGCACATTACCATGGATTTCGTTACCGGTCTTCCTAGGGTTTCTCAAGGTATTGATGCGATTTGGGTCATTGTTGATAGATTGACCAAGTCTGCTCATTTCTTACCGATACGAGAAACTTATACACTTGAACGTCTTGCTCGTATGTACATAAACGAGATTGTAAGACTGCATGGTATGCCAGTATCCATAGTTTCTGATCGAGACCCAAGATTCACTTCACGATTTTGGGTTAGTTTACAAAAAGCTATGGGCACGGAGTTACGATTTAGTTCAGCATATCATCCTCAGACGGACGGACAATCAGAGAGGACTATTCAAACTCTTGAAGATCTATTAAGACTCTGTGTCTTTGACTTCAAGGGAAGTTGGGACAAGTTCTTACCATTGGTGGAGTTTTCCTACAACAACAGTTATCAAGCAAGTATTGGCATGGCTCCATTCGAAGCATTGTATGGAAGAAAATGTCGTTCTCCAGTATGCTGGGATGAGGTGGGTGAAGCAACGTTGTTGGGACCGGAGTTGGTACGTATGACTACAGAAAAGATTCAAACGATCCGACAACGTATAAAAACCTCACAAGATCGACAAAAGAGTTATGCTGATCTTCATCGAAAGGACGTGGAATTTGATGTAGGAGATCATGTGTTCTTACGTGTTGCTCCATGGAAAGGAGTTACGAGATTTGGAAAGAGAGGAAAGCTCAATCCTCGATTCATCGGTCCATTTTTAATCCTCGATCGAGTAGGAACTGTGGCTTATAGACTCGCTTTACCGCCAAGTATGTCTCGTGTTCATAACGTTTTTCACATATCCATGTTACGCAAATATGTGGAAGACCCGAACCACATTATTGAGTTAGAACCGGACGAAATAGCGGAAGATTTGACGTATGAAGAAGTTCCTGTTCAAATCTTGGATAAGAAGGAACATATTCTACGCTCCAAGGTTATACCTCAAGTCAAAGTTTTGTGGAGAAACCACGATGTTGAGGAAATGACTTGGGAGTTAGAATCTGAAATGAAATCAAGGTATCCTTACCTCTTCGACATACCAGGTACGTACCCTAATTTCGAGGGCGAAATTTCATAAGAAGGGGAGGTTGTAAGACCCCAACTTTTATAAATAAAGATGAATTTTTTATAAATATCATTTTTGAATATTATGGAGTTAATTTGATATAATGTTATAGTTGTGGGTAATATTTATAAATTTTGCAAAGTACGCAAGTTGTTATATAATATTCGATTGGTCGGGGAATATTCGTTTTAACAGGGAATATTCGTACAACGACACAATCATTGGTGGACCCCACAACGGAATTATTGTCGGATTGAGAAAACGACAAAAATATTTTATTAAAAATAACGGCGAAAATTTTACCATTGTTACTGTTGAACTACTCGGTAGTAAAAGTACAGTAATACGTGTGGTTGCATAGTAGCACACGGTATTGATTATTAATGCTTATGTGAGAAGTCACTCAGTTTGATTCAATTATTGTCAGTTAATAATATGAATTATTTAGCGATAATGACGTTTTGTTTTATTCGTATTATTAACGTAATAAAACAGAAACATCTTTTTATATAAAACAAAATACTTTATTAAAGTTATTCTATAAATAGAATATATTTTATTTTATTTAAAAGATTTTTCTTTAAATATGGACCGTCAGATTAAAGTAATCAATCTGGACCGTTCATGGATTAGTTACTATGCATTCTATTTTTCTATAAATAGCAGCTCATTCCTTCATTATTTCTTACGAATTCACTGAACTCTAGAGAGAGAAACTATAGAGAGAAACTATAGAGAGAGAGAAGAAGAGTATTCTGCTACTTAACTACTTCCTTATTTCAGCTCTTCTTTAAAACGGTAAGGGGTGTTATTCTTTCTTATTCATGAAGAGAACTGTTATTCCATTTCTTATTATTCTGTTGGAATAACCTGTATACGCGGTCTACCCTATACTTGGTGACATTCTTCTATTATTCTGTTGGAACATCCTGTCTGTGTGTTTTACACCGGACCTGGTTCCGTTTTTATTATTATTCTGTTGGAACATCCTGTCTGTGTGTTTTACACCGGACCTGGTTCCGTCTTTATTATTATTCTGTTGGAATATCCTGTCTGTGTGTTTTACACCGGACCTGGTTCCATTATTTATTATACTGTTCTTTATTATTCTGTCGGAATATCCTGTCTGTGCGTTTACGCCGGACCTGGTTCCATTATTTATTATTCTGTCGGAATATCCTGTCTGTGCGTTTACGCCGGACCTGGTTCCATTATTTATTATTCTGTTGGAATAACCTGTCTGTGCGGTCTATCGCATGCATGGTGATTTTTTTTGTTATTCCATTCTTTATTGTACTCAGTTGGTTAAGTTTTGACTTCTATACTCCATGAAATTTGTGAAATATCCTTGATAATTGCGTTTCATCCAGTATCTATTCATGAAAATATTCTCCTGATCATTCTTGAATTTTACTCCACAAAGTAGTATCATGTTGACAATTTGGACGTTGTTAATTCTTGGATAAATTAATTCTTGAACTTGTTTTATTGAATTCTTATATCATTGTCATCATCCTCATGTTTATAAAATGTTGAAAGTCATCTGTGGCCTGTAGTGCATAGATGGACTTGGTATGATTATGACCAGGGATTATTCGGTGTAATCATGACCGTAATGTTACAAATGATGTGGTAAAAGTCCTCATTGGCCCGTAGTGCATTGATGGACAGTTGTTGGCATGATCATGACCATTAATGAATATACGAATATCCTTGGCCGTAGTGCAGGGGTGATTCGATGATGTGGATTATTTTATTAAGCTGAGTCTCAGCGATCAAAGTGTTGGAAAATCTTTTAAATCATAAAAGATAGTAGAGTTTATTTTCTACTTGACTCTTTTAATGGATTGCTTGTTCCGCTACAGTTAAACTTGATGTCTATTATATTTTATCAGTTTAACATTGTTGAAGGCTAATGATAATTTATTTTGCATTATCTTAGTCATAATATTTCTTACTGGGCTAGTTGAGCTCACCCTTTCTTTCACTGTTCTCTTCAGGAAATGAAAACGTAGCTGGGGCAAGTCGGGGAACGGAGTGATGGTCCGAATGATAGTATTAGTTAGTAGTCCTCACTATTCTATGTAATGGTGTGTAAATAAATGTAATGAGGACTCCTTTTGAGTATGAATACTCTCTAGAAGATAATATTTGTATTCAAACTCACAGTTTATATTTTGTCGTATTGTACACGACAGTTGTATTATTAAGTTGTATTTGTATTCTGTAATATGTATCTGACGACCCAAGATGGGTGATGTATACCTAATTTTGGGGGCGTCACATTTAATATGTCTGCCTAATTAATTAAATTTTAATATGGTCTATAGAATTATATAGTTCAGTTTTCTACTTATCTTGTATGTTCTATAAATTAATATGTTCTTATTTTGGATAACTAATGTTGTTCTGTATGTGTCAGCTTATGTATATTCTAGTTACAAAATAATTATACTATGATGTATTTTGAATGTGATCCAACCTTTCTATTAGCATGTTAATAATAATTTTGAAAAATTATTTAAATATGGAAGGGTATTAATTATTTCAATTTAAAATTTTATTAGTATAGTTTTTTAGCATTTTATTATTTATATTAATAATTTTTATACCATATTATTGCTTAATTAATTTAATTGTGGCAGTCACAATTTTATTTTTCAAAAGTTCTGTTTAAAAGTCAAAATATTTTAAAATGATTAATATGATTAATATGGTTTTGAACTATAACCATATAGTTCTAACCCACACAACCCATATTAAAAATGGTTAATATAGTTTTAGTTGTTAAATGAAACCATAACTATATTTTGAAAACCAAAACCAACCCATAACCCCGGGCCTAATCTTTAGTACGTATGTTCATGTTCAAGTATCTGATTGATTGGGTTAACTATTGTTACTGTCAATTATTTTTTAGTTAGAAATATTTTTATATTCTTATATGTTAATTAGATTTGAACTCATTTAACAAGTAGTGGTCTGGATTTGAAGGGGGAGAAGGAGGCAGCAACTTATGAACCCAATCAGGCCATTAATTTAATTTGTGGTCATGAACTGCACCGTCTAAACTCATTGACTAGTTAATTTCTGGTAATCGGATTGGAGTCGAGCTCAAAGCTTAAATAAACTTTTATTAAATTATTCTCGAGAGAGAGAGGAGAATAGTACTCTACTCTTTAGTTTGTGAATCCGGAAATGGATTTGCACCAACCAAGAGGGAGAAGGAAGGAAGGAAGGAGGGAGGGGACTAACCAGTGGGTAACAGTGACTTCCACAAAACCAAGAGAATTATTATCAAACTTAATAATGAAATGAGCATAAAAATAGCAAATAAACATTCACAATATCTTAATAGGAAAAAATTATGAGTCGAACTTCGAATCATAATTAACTTTTGACACTCAAATCAATAAGTTTTCTAGTTTCAATTGATGGAAATTCTCCTGCCTTGTTTCGCTACCGATCGAGTTGTCTAATGCAATTGGTAAGAACGTGAGTTACCGAGTCATAATAGAAAACATTTTCCCTGTTGGTTATACCATCCAAATCCAATTCCTAATTGGATTGGATTCAATCCTTTTACTTATTGGTTTGATTTCCAATAACGTACAATTCTACTACTACTAATTAAAGGTTGTTTTTTCATTCAATACCCACTAATTAAAAAAATTAAAGCTGTTGACTTTCTCATTAATTTACATAATTGGTGTGAATTTGGAATATTAATTTGTGTTACTTATGGCGGATTATGACTTGTGAAAATTTATAGTTTTTATTCGAGTTATTGTGCCACCATATATAGTTTAGTTTTTCTGTATATGTATATACTCTACTCCATATATAGTTGTATACGATTTTGGGTAGGGGAAGAGGAACCTCGCTCTCTGTGGTCTGTAATTCAACCACTATTATTGTTATCATTTTAAGTTTATCATTATTTTTACTGCTAATGCTATTAATACCAGTGCTCTATATATACTCCCTCCTTCCAGAAAAGATCATTATTTATTTGTAAATTGTGCATGATTCTTACATATGTCTATTGTAGTACTAGTATATCTTTTAGAAGTTTGTAAATGTAAGGGCGGTTATTCCATGTGTTGGCGAGCATCCTTACTAATCACTTAAAACCTTTGGAGTCCCATAAATCTATCTTGGATCATTCTTCTTACGGCCTTTGTCTTTGCTTCTCTTTTAATTTTTAGTAGTATGTGTTTTAGTTGGTGAAATACTCCTACTAATTTTTTCATCAAAAGCCAGTACTGTTATATTTATAGCAATTGTTCCAACTACATGTTTAATTTAAGCTATTGTTCCAACTTAATTGTACGACTACATGGGAAATTGGAGTACTACTATTCGATTCTATTTTCAGACGCATCCTTTTGTTTCATGTCATCAATCGATTTGCACACCCAATGTACGTAACTGCTTTTAGTTGATTCTTCTTGTCTTTGGAGCTAAATTCTTAATGGATGTTATCTCAAGCGACAAGTACTTAATACTAATTTTTTTTTTATGTAGTAGAATATTAGCAATGCCAATCTTGTCATCCATCTAGAATGGAGTTGTAGTATTAGCTAGCTGTAGCCTGTACATGCATTGATAGACTGGGAAACAGCCAATGTTTTCCCTTTTCATGGGGTATATTGTATTCAAATAATCACAGAACAAGAGAATCTGGATGGTACATATATATCTACTATTACTAATCAGGAAGATAGCTTAACAGTACTGTTTTTTGCTTCAAAATTATTTTTCTGTCATGTGGAGTGGAGTGGAGTGGAGTCTGTGATAAAATGAAACCATAATAATCTAGGCTGGAAATCCATATTTTGCATTGAAGGTGCCCTCTTCTTCTTTCTACTTTGTTAGCTTTGTTTTTCTCCTTTTCACACCATAATGTTTTGTCCAAATGAAAAGAATTCCATTGGGGGAAATTAACGTTTTGCTATCCATAAGCACTTTAAGCTGCTGTTGGGAATTAATCTTCAGTCAGCCATGAGGTCAATCAACCTACCGTCTCAGTCAGAGCCCCACGGACTGTTATATATGGATCCTCTGAGAATCCAAGTTTATGAGACACTAATGTGGTTTATTTTTAGAGAAAATAAAATATTTAAAAACCGAGATTATTATACAAACTCCATTATCCAATGAAAAATTAAATAAAATTCATTGATGCAATTAACGAACCAAAGAAATGTATGCTAAAGTATGTACTACGTACTAATTAGTAGGGGTGAACGTTTTTTGTTAAGCCACCGCCGCTAACATTAGTGAAGAAGCCAACCAGCTCCGGCCTGTATGGAAGATACGACCGCCTTTTATCCTCATCAGTATTATATCCTTTATTTCTCAAGTATACCTCATGAGCCGATAACGTCTTTTTCAGCACCTTCTTAACTTTTTTCTTCTCTCCGGCCGCGTTTACCTTTGCATCACCGGCCGTTTTCTTTTCCGACGAGCCTTCCGCGGAAACTATCTTCACTTCTCTCTTCGCGGTTTCTGAGTTATTCAAAAACACGAAAGCGTCTCGGCCGTCGCTGTGACTCCGATGCATATAGTCTTTGAACCTCCAAATCTTTGAAAACCCGGTGGAATTGCTCTTCTTAGATAGCTCCGGCGTTTTCGTCCAAGCGCAGTACGGACCGGCTGCTATTCCGTCGACCTCGTCAGTTTTGGAGGAAGGAGACGGAGGTGTTTCAATAAATACTTTCTCCACCGGAGGCCGTATAGGCAAACGATTCTCAGAACTTTTGAAATCTTCGTGGGATAAGAGAAGCTTTTGGTTGAATAACGGATAGAACGGCCGGATCTGACCGTCTTGGAAAACATCATCGGCCGAGATCGGTGATGAATCGGATCCCATAGTTACGAATGAAAACTCCTCCTCCTCCTCCTCCTCCTCGTCGTCATCATCCCCCTCTTCTTCACGATCTTCATATTCTTCTTCAGTTTTGAATTGCGACTCATCTGAAGAGGAGATGATATTAAGCTTGAAGTCAAAATCTTGGGATAATTTGGCATCGATTTGTTTTTCGTCATATTGACGAGGAGGATGAAAGGTCGGAGATGAGGCAGGCTGCATTTCTTCTCAAATTCTCCCCCTTTAAATTCTAATTTTCTCTCTAAAATTCTTGATTGGATATTAAGCAACAAGTTTGAGGTGAGATAGCTATAGATATAGCCATAAATGGGTGGATCGAAGAATGATATGTTATGGTTTATATATCTGGAGAAAAGTTTGGTTTACTAATTTTTTACTCGATATAGTATCGGTTTGAATACCATATACTACTACTACTTATTTCTGTTAATTAATTAAGACAAAAAGTAGATTGGTTACAGACAATTGTTTATGGGTGTTGGGTGGAGAAGAATTGTAATGCTTGGGATGAGATTTTTTCGTGAGTCTTTATTTAAAATATATTAAAACGTGATATTATATCGACAAAAAAGAGATTATTTTAAATTTAAATTATAAAATAAATATTATTTATTTATTTCTTCAAACAAATAGAAGTATAATTTATTTTGTGTGTGACCAAACAAATCGGCCTTCCCGAAACATTTGAATTGTCACGGTCTACTCATTCATATTTTCTACCCATTATTACTTGCGTCGTGTGTCCAACTATTTTGTCTCATGACAAGTGTTCAAATTTTAATATTTCTTTCTTTTTTTTAATAAAAAAATAACTCGTCTGATTATATTGCATACTCCCTCTGTGTATTATATCCCCCTTCTAGAAAATAGTTTCTATATTTTTCCTATTAAATATTATATTTTATATACAGTGTGTTTAGACATAATTTTTTTTATATTTTATAATATTCAACTGTTGAAACAAATATTTATTATTATTAAAATTCATGAGAAAAGTTGATCACGCCTTGAAGATCTTAATAAATTGAGTTATATTTGTTTGTTGTCTTTTTTTTTTTTTAAAAAAAACTAAAGTTTGTACGGAAATATTAATATTAAACTATAAATGGTAAATTTAATTTTTTTAAACATGAATTAAGCAACTTGATGAATTAAGGTGGTGTGGTCCGAGCCCGTGCATGATAGAGAAAGTTTTGACTTCTGGATAGTATTATCAACAATGGCTATGTGAGTTGCCGTTTATTTTAAAATTGTAATTTTTTTTTAATAATATGTGAGTTCTGATTTATTTTAAAACAACTTTTTTAATATATAATTTAAATTAGTTGAATGCACGGTTTCTTTTAAAGGAATTTATAACAAAATAAGTTAATATATAGATAAATTTGACAAATAAGTTTTTTTTTATATAAAAAAACTACTTAAAAAATATCAAATACATACGTTATAAGTTGGGGGGAAAAACACTCAAATACAAATATTTTTTTTTTGGTATCAAACATGGATGTTATAGTTAACTGATAAATTATTTCATATAAGTATACAATACCGAACCTTATTTTTAAAATAAATTGTAAGAAATATACTTAATTGAAATTGAAGCCCAAATTAATACGAGCTTCAGGCACAAAGTACCAAAAACTTCAACTTTTCTTCTTCTTCTTCTTTTTGTTTTTTAAATTAAAATTGCTACTATAATTTTGAAAGCAATAGAATACTTGATAAAAATATATCTCAACTGATGTAGAATTGAATAAAAATAATAATTTTAGAACACAGTTTAATCATAAAATAAATATTCTTAAAATTAAAATGGAATCTCTTACGTTAAAAAAATAATCGAATAAATCCACGTGCCAAGATACGACAAGTTTAATGCACTCCATCCTTTCCTATCCTATCCTATCCTATCCTATCCTATTTCGGTAGGTGGTTTTGGCCACTAATACTACTCCTAGTATTTATTTGTTGGTAAGTTCTGGGAGGTCGTCCAACTCGGCGCGACACGGTCAAGAGTAACAACTAACAAGCTCCACGACTTTGACGGGTCAACTTTTTGATAAATTAAATGGACAAAGAAGCTTCCAAATGGAGTAAGTAGTAGTAGTAGTATTTGGATAAGGCCAATCCCAGTCCAGTCCAGTCCAGTGTCAGGAAAGGAAATTGATGATTCCATTTGATTTGATAATGGCCTCCCTAATCCCTATTCTCTCAATTCGATCTCCTCCTTATGGAAAGTCTACTTTGGAGCCTCAAAATTGACTTTGACTTCGCCACTAGTTGACACCACAACAACTTCAAACTTTAGTAATATGATATTTGATTTTGTAATATCCTTTACTATTTACCAATTTTATTGGAAATTTCTCTACTCTTAATCGGCAAATATATATATATATAACATATATTTACTATGAATCAAAAATGAGTGTAGACACTCGAAATTTTCTTTTCCTATTACTAACTATGCAGGAGGGCAAAAGCGTCTGTTTCACACTCTAGTGGTGACCCTGGAGGACCACAATATCAATTCCAACACTGGAGGACTACTGTGACGCCCCCAAAATTAGGTATACATCACCCATCTTGGGTCGTCAGATACATGGTGCAGAATACAAATACAACTTACTAATACAACTGTCGTGTATAATACGACAAAACATAACTGTGAGTTTGAATACAATTATTGTCTACTAGAGACTATACAAACTCAAAAGGAGTCCTCATTACAATTATTATCACACTATTTAACAGGATAGTGAGGACTACTAATACTATCATCTGGTCCATCATTCCGATCCCCGACTAGTCCCAGCTATATTCTCATTTCCTGAAGAGAACAGTGAAAGAAAGAGTGAGCTCAACTAGCCCAGTAAGAAATATTATGACTAAGATAATGCAGAATAAATTATCATTAGCTTTCAACAATGTTAAACTGATAAAATATAATAGACATCAAGTTTAACTGCAGCGGAACAAGCAATCCATTAAAAGAGTCAAGTAGAAAATAAACTCTACTACCTTTTATGATTTAAAAAGTTTTTCAACACTGTGATCGCTGGGACTCAGCTTAATAAAATAATCTACATCATCGAATCACCCCTGCACCACGGCCAAGGATATTCGTGTATTCATTAATGGTCATGATCATGCCAACAACTGTCCATCAACGCACTACGGGCCAATGAGGACTTTTACCACATCATTTGTAATATTACGGTCATGATTATACCGAATAATCCCTGGTCATAATCATACCAAGTCTATCTATGCACTACAGGGCACAGATGACTTTCAACATTTTATAAACATGAGGATGATGACAATGATATAAGAATTCAATAAAACAAGTTCAAGAATTAATATATCCAAGAATTAACAATGTCCAAATTGTCAACATAATACTGCTTTGTGGAGTAAAATTTAAGAATGCTTAGAAGAATATTTTCATGAAAAGATACTGGATGAACAGCAATTATCAAGGATATTCCACTAATTTCATGGAGTATAGAAGTTAAAACTTAACCAACGGAGTATAATAAAGAATGAAATAACAAAAGAAATCACCCGGCATGCGATAGACTGCATAGACAGGTTATTCCAACAGAATAATAAATAATGGAACCAGGTCTGGCGTAAACGCACAGACAGGATATTCCGACAGAATAATAAATAATGGAACCAGGTCCGACGTGAACGCACAGATAGGATGTTCCAACAGAATAATAAATAATGGAACCATGTCCAGTGTAAAATATACAGACAGGATGTTCTAACAGAATAATAATAAGACGGAATCAGGTCCGGTGTAAAACACACAGACAGGATGTTCCAACAGAATAATAATAAAAACGGAACCAGGTCCGGTGTAAAACACACAGACAGGATGTTCCATCAGAATAATAACAAGACGGAACCAGGTCCGGTGTAAAACACACAGACAGGATGTTTCAACATAATAACAGAAGAATGTCACCAAGTATAGGGTAGACCGCGTATACATGTTATTCCAACAGAATAATAAGAAATAGAATAACAACAGTTCTCTTCATGAATAAAAAAGAATAACACCCCTTACTGTGACGCCCCCAAAATTAGGTATACATCACCCATCTTGGGTCGTCAGATACATAGTACAGAATATAAATACAACTTACTAATACAACTGTCGTGTACAATACGACAAAATATAAACTGCGAGTTTGAATACAAATATTATCTTCTAGAGAGTATTCATACTCAAAAGGAGTCCTCGCTACATTTATTAACACACCATTACATAGAATAGTGAGGACTACTAACTAATACTATCATTCGGACCATCACTCCGTTTTCCGACTTGCCCCAGCTACGTTCTCATTTCCTGAAGAGAACAGTGAAAGAAAGGGTGAGCTCAACTAGCCCAGTAAGAAATATTATGACTAAGATAATGCAGAATAAATTATCATTAGCCTTCAACAATGTTAAACTGATAAAATATAATAGACATCAAGTTTAACTGTAGCGGAACAAGCAATCCATTAAAAGAGTCAAGTAGAAAATAAACTCTACTATCTTTTATGATTTAAAAGGTTTTTCAACACTGTGATCGCTGGGACTCAGCTTAATAAAATAATCCACATCATCGAATCACCCCTGCACTACGGCCAAGGATATTCGTATATTCATTAATGGTCATGATCATGCCAACAACTGTCCATCAATGCACTACGGGCCAATAAGGACTTTTATCACATCATTTGTAACATTACGGTCATGATTGTGACGCCCCCAAAATTAGGTATACATCACCCATCTTGGGTCGTCAGATACATAGTACAGAATACAAATACAACTGTCGTGCACAATACGACAAAACATAAACTGCGAGTTTGAATACAAATATTATCTTCTAGAGAGTATTCATACTCAAAAAGAGTCCTCGTTACATTTATTAACACACTATTACATAGAATAGTGAGGACTACTAACTAATACTATCATTCGAACCATCACTCTGTTCCCCGACTTGCCCCAGCTACGTTCTCATTTCCTGAAGAGAACAGTGAAAGAAAGGGTGAGCTCAACTAGCCCAGTAAGAAATATTATGACTAAGATAATACAGAATAAATTATCACTAGCCTTCAACAATGTTAAACTGATAAAATATAATAGACATAAAGTTTAACTGCAGCGGAACAAGCAATCCATTAAAAGAGTCAAGTAGAAAATAAACTCTACTATCTTTTATGATTTAAAAGGTTTTTTAACATTGTGATCGCTGGGACTCAGCTTAATAAAATAATCCACATCATCGAATCACCCCTGCACTACGGCCAAGGATATTCGTATATTCATTAATGGTCATGATCATGCCAACAACTGTCCATCAATGCACTACGGGCCAATGAGGACTTTTACCACATCATTTGTAACATTACGGTCATGATTACACCGAATAATCTCTGGTCATAATCATACCAAGTCCATCTATGCATTACAGGCCACAGATGACTTTCAATATTTTATAAACATGAGGATGATGACAATGATATAAAAATTCAATAAAACAAGTTCAAGAATTAATTTGTCCAAGAATTAACAACGTCCAAATTGTCAACATGATACTGCATTGTGGAGTAAAATTCAAGAATGCTTAGAAGAATATTTTCATGAAAAGATACTGGATGAAACGCAATTATCAAGGATATTCCACAAATTTCATGGAGTATAGAAGTCAAAACTTAACCAACTGAGTACAATGAAGAATGGAATAACAAAAGAAATCACCATGCATGCGATAGACCGCACAGACAGGTTATTCCAACAGAATAATAAATAATGGAACCAGGTCCGGCGTAAACGCACAGACAGGATATTCCGACAGAATAATAAATAATGGAACCAGGTCCGGCGTAAACGCACAGACAGGATATTCCGACAGAATAATAAATAATGGAACCAGGTCCAGCGTAAACGCACAGACAGGATATTCCGATAGAATAATAAATAACGGAACCAGGTCCGGTGTAAAACACACAGACAGGATGTTCCAACAGAATAATAATAAAGACGAAACCAGGTCCGGTGTAAAACACACAGACAGGATGTTCCAACAGAATAATAGAAGAATGTCACCAAGTATAGGGTAGACCGCGTACACAGGTTATTCCAACAGAATAATAAGAAATGGAATAACAACAGTTCTCTTCATGAATAAGAAAGAATAACAGCCCTTACCGTTTTAAAGAAGAGCTGAAATAAGGAAGTAGTTAAGTAGCAGAATACTCTTCTTCTCTCTCTCTCTATAGTTTTTCTCTATAGTTTCTCTCTCTAGAGTTCAGTGAATTCGTAAGAAATAATGAAGGAATGAGCTGCTATTTATAGAAAAATAGAATGCATAGTAATTAATCCATGAACGGTCCAGATTGATTACTTTAATCTGACGGTCCATATTTAAAGAAATTTTTTTTAAATAAAATATAATATATTCTATTTATAGAATAACTTTAATAAAGTATTTTATTTTATATAAAAAGATGTTTCTGTTTTATTACGTTAATAATACGAATAAAACAAAACGTCATTATCGCTAAATAATTCATATTATTAACTGACAATAATGGAATCAAACTGAGTGACTTCTCACATAAGTATTAATAATCAATACCGTGTGCTACTATACAACCACACGTATTACTGTACTTTTACTACCGAGTAGTTCAACAGTAACAATGGTAAAACTTTCGCCGTTATTTTTAATAAAATATTTTTGTCGTTTTCTCAATCCGACAATAATTCCGTTGTGGGGTCCACCAATGATTGTGTCGTTGTACGAATATTCCCTGTTAAAACGAATATTCCCCGACCAATCGAATATTATATGACAACTTGGATACTTTACAAAATTTATAAATACTACCCATAACTATTATATCAAATCCACACCATAATATAACGTTATCGATTAAACGGCTTGAACGTTATCGATTAAAGTTGATTTTACTCGTATATTCGTTATCTTCATATGGGTCCCTCGAGTCTTTAACTCTATCTTCGTCATTTGTAAGTTATACGAAATGAGTCTTTGTTTTAACAACATCGCACTCGTAAATACATACGATCTTCTACTCAACACGTCAGTTACCACGTTCGTTCTTCCACAATGATATTGAATGGTACGGTCGTAATCTTCAACAGCTCGAGCCAACGTTTTTGGCGCATGTTACGTTCGTTTTAGTTGAAGAAATATTTGAGGGTTTAAGAAATGGGTTTTGTACTGGGGTCAATACAAAATTCAATTTTACGCTCTGGGGTAGGCTAAGAAGTCTTCAAGAATACGTCAAGAAATTTATTAACAATAGAAATATCGTTCAAAACTGTAACACTCATCCAAGACTTGGATAACACGTCACATTGATACCTATCAACTTGCCATCGTCATTTACAACGTCTCCTACGGAAAGTCTAGCTTCGGTGCATTCCACACCAGGAAGTCAACAACGAAAGGAACGGGGATTTTTACTTATGGCTTGATATGACAATGATTGACTTTAGTGGTTTGGTTACTTGAATTCGCATAACAGGTTGGTTAGGAATATGAAAACTAACAACCTTACGAAAAGCATGATGAGTAGTGAACCAATCGTTTCAAAAAAATCACATCAAAGGCAAGTATTTTCAAAGAGATAAGATCGACAGGTAACGTGAAAGTGTTGATTTGAACAAGATTTATAAATAGTGGAGGTAACGAAGGTTTCTTCCAACTGAGTTTAAACAGACATATCAAAGTCTAAGTTCTCCGGAGTTAACTTTAAACATTTAACACAACTAGGTGAAATAAAAGAGTGAGTAGAACCGGTATCTAACACGGTATAGACTTCGCAAGAGTATATGACTAACATACCCGTGATAATTTTATTCAGGTTCCTCGTCACGAAAAAAAAATGCTCTCTCTTAAACTACTGGCTTTGTTTTTCTGGGACGGTCTTTGGTGCCTCCATCCTATCTGAACTTATCTTTGGTGAACGATAAAATCTGGCTAAGTGACCTTCTCTTCCACAATTATAGCATGCTTTGGATGGCATCGCGCAGTTTGGACTGATGTGTCACTCCCCTCCGCATTTGAAGCATATGATAGGTGGTCGTTCTCCTTCCTTAACAACGGGTGCTGGTGCTGACGTCTTTCCATCATTGTTGAATTTTCTCTTCTTGAAATGTCCATTCTTATTGTTTTGACCATGATTACCACCGAAGTGGTTACCATTTCTGGCCTGTTGATTCCCTCCACGCTTGTTGTCACCGCTTCGATGACTGCTTTCACTGGTATTATCATTTTGCCGACTGCTCTCTTTTGGTTGCGTTGACTCGTTATCGCGCTCCACTAACTGAGCCCTATTCACAACATCTGAATACAAACACAGTTTATGAGAAATAAGATGTTGACGTATCTCAGGTTTCAAATCTCGCAAAAACATTCGCGTCATTCGCTCTTCATTATCCACCAAGTGGGACGCAAACCGGGACAACTCAGCAAACTTGGCTTCGTACTGCGACACGGTCATGTTGTTTTGCTCCAACTTGATAAATTTCACCTCCTTCATGTGACGAATACTTTCAGGAAAGTATTTGTCGTTGAACAGCTCTTGGAACTTCTCCCAAGACATCTTCAGTGCGGCAGGTTGAGTACGCTTAATCGATTCTCACCAGTAATCTGCTTCTCCTCGCAACATAAAGGCGGCAAAGGGAACATTTTACTCCTCGGAGCATCCCAAGACATCAAATATCTTGGTAATCTGTTTTATCCATGTTTCCGCTATAAGTGGTTTTGGCTCTCCCTTAAACTCTGGTGGTCCCAGCTCCTTGAACTGTTTAGCGGTGACCAACCGTGGGTTGTCATTGTTTCCTCCTTCATTTTGGATAGGAGTCGCTCTCGCCCGTTGTTGCATGAATTGCTCCTTGAACTGCTTAGCGGTGACCGTCCGAGAGTTATTTTGTTGTTGCATGAATTGCATAAAGTCTCTGACCATCCCATCATTCACCATTTCATCGGTGTTATTATTTTCATGAGGATTATTGTCCTCTGGTTGCACATTACCCTGAGCATTGATCGTTGGTGATTCAATGGTCTAATGTGCTTCATTGTTTATCTCAACATTTTCGGATGCCATTTGCAAATACTGCAACAAAACAAGGGTTAATTAACATATAACATATTATCCATATACTTTGACCGACCAATTAAATACCAAATAAACTTAGGTAGGTCATACTAGCGAAGGAATTCCCCGTCTTCCCCCTATTAGTTCTATTATCACATCCTAGCCAGGGATCATATCCCTAAGCTCTGATACCAACTGTGACGCCCCCAAAATTAGGTATACATCACCCATCTTGGGTCGTCAGATACATAGTACAGAATACAAATACAACTGTCGTGCACAATACGACAAAACATAAACTGCGAGTTTGAATACAAATATTATCTTCTAGAGAGTATTCATACTCAAAAAGAGTCCTCGTTACATTTATTAACACACTATTACATAGAATAGTGAGGACTACTAACTAATACTATCATTCGAACCATCACTCCGTTCCCCGACTTGCCCCAGCTACGTTCTCATTTCCTGAAGAGAACAGTGAAAGAAAGGGTGAGCTCAACTAGCCCAGTAAGAAATATTATGACTAAGATAATACAGAATAAATTATCATTAGCCTTCAACAATGTTAAACTGATAAAATATAATAGACATCAAGTTTAACTGCTGCGGAACAAGCAATCCATTAAAAGAGTCAAGTAGAAAATAAACTCTACTATCTTTTATGATTTAAAAGGTTTTTCAACACTGTGATCGCTGGGACTCAGCTTAATAAAATAATCCACATCATCGAATCACCCCTGCACTACGGCCAAGGATATTCGTATATTCATTAATGGTCATGATCATGCCAACAACTGTCCATCAATGCACTACGGGCCAAAGAGGACTTTTACCACATCATTTGTAACATTACGGTCATGATTACACCGAATAATCTCTGGTCATAATCATACCAAGTCCATCTATGCACTACAGGCCACAGATGACTTTCAATATTTTATAAACATGAGGATGATGACAATGATATAAAAATTCAATAAAACAAGTTCAAGAATTAATTTGTCCAAGAATTAACAACGTCCAAATTGTCAACATGATACTGCATTGTGGAGTAAAATTCAAGAATGCTTAGAAGAATATTTTCATGAAAAGATACTGGATGAAACGCAATTATCAAGGATATTCCACAAATTTCATGGAGTATAGAAGTCAAAACTTAACCAACTGAGTACAATGAAGAATGGAATAACAAAAGAAATCACCATGCATGCGATAGACCGCACAGACAGGTTATTCCAACAGAATAATAAATAATGGAACCAGGTCCGGCGTAAACGCACAGACAGGATATTCCGACAGAATAATAAATAATGGAACCAGGTCCGGCGTAAACGCACAGACAGGATATTCCGACAGAATAATAAATAATGGAACCAGGTCCGGCGTAAACGCACAGACAGGATATTCCGATAGAATAATAAATAACGGAACCAGGTCCGGTGTAAAACACACAGACAGGATGTTCCAACAGAATAATAATAAAGACGAAACCAGGTCCGGTGTAAAACACACAGACAGGATGTTCCAACAGAATAATAGAAGAATGTCACCAAGTATAGGGTAGACCGCGTACACAGGTTATTCCAACAGAATAATAAGAAATGGAATAACAACAGTTCTCTTCATGAATAAGAAAGAATAACAGCCCTTACCGTTTTAAAGAAGAACTGAAATAAGGAAGTAGTTAAGTAGCAGAATACTCTTCTTCTCTCTCTCTCTATAGTTTTTCTCTATAGTTTCTCTCTCTAGAGTTCAGTGAATTCGTAAGAAATAATGAAGGAATGAGCTGCTATTTATAGAAAAATAGAATGCATAGTAACTAATCCATGAACGGTCCAGATTGATTACTTTAATCTGACGGTCCATATTTAAAAAAAAAATCTTTTAAATAAAATATAATATATTCTATTTATAGAATAACTTTAATAAAGTATTTTGTTTTATATAAAAAGATGTTTCTGTTTTATTACGTTAATAATACGAATAAAACAAAACGTCATTATCGCTAAATAATTCATATTATTAACTGACAATAATGGAATCAAACTGAGTGACTTCTCACATAAGCATTAATAATCAATAGCGTGTGCTACTATACAACCACACGTATTATTGTACTTTTACTACCGAGTAGTTCAACAGTAACAATGGTAAAACTTTCGCCGTTATTTTTAATAAAATATTTTTGTCGTTTTCTCAATCCGACAATAATTCCGTTGTGGGGTCCACCAATGATTGTGTCGTTGTACGAATATTCCCTGTTAAAACGAATATTCCCCGACCAATCGAATATTATATGACAACTTGGATACTTTACAAAATTTATAAATACTACCCATAACTATTATATCAAATCCACACCATAATATAAAAAAAATTATTTCGAGAAAAATTAAATATTTATTCATAAAATCTGGGGTTTCACAATGATTATACCGAATAATCTCTGGTCATAATCATACCAAGTCCATCTATGCACTACAGGCCACAGATGACTTTCAACATTTTATAAACATGTGGATGATGACAATGATATAAGAATTCAATAAAACAAGTTCAAGAATTAATTTATCCAGGAATTAATAACGTCCAAATTGTCAACATGATACTGCTTTGTGGAGTAAACTTCAAGACTGATCAGGAGAATATTTTCATGAATAGATACTAGAAAGCGCAAATTTTAAGGATATTCCACTAATTTCATGGAGTATAGAAGTCAAAGTTTTAATCAACTAAGTATAATAAAGAATGGAATAACAAAAGAAATCACCATGCATGCGATAGACCACACAGACAGGTTATTCCAACAGAATAATAAATAATGGAACCAGGTCCGGTGTAAAACACACAGACAGGATATTCCGACAGAATAATAAATAATAGAACCAGGTCCGGTGTAAAACACACAGACAAGATGTTCCAACAGAATAATAACAAGACGGAACCAGGTCCGGCGTAAATGCACAGACAGGATGTTCCGACAGAATAATAAATAATGGAACCAGGTTCGGTGTAAAACACACAGACAGGATGTTCCAACAGAATAATAACAAGACGGAACCAGGTCCGGTGTAAAACACACAGACAGGATGTTCCAACAGAATAATAATAAAAACGGAACCAGGTCCGGTGTAAAACACACAGACAGGATGTTCCAACAGAATAATAGAAGAATGTCACCAAGTATAGGGTAGACCGCGTATACTGGTTATTCCAACAGAATAATAAAGAATGGAATAACAGAAGTTCTCTTCATGAATATAAAAGAAATAATATTTCCTACCTTAAAAGAACTGGATATTAAAAAAGTGAAGTAGCAGAATACTTTTATTCTCTCTCTCTTATTCTCTCTATACTTTCTCTCTCTATAGCTTGAATGAATTCGTGAAAAATAATGAAGCCCTAGGCCTCTATTTATAGAAAAACTGAAGGTGGCTCTTGGTCTTAACGAAGGGTTAAATGACTCTTGGTCTTAACGAAGGGTCAAATGACTCTTGGTAATATTGAAGGGACAATTACTATTGACGAAAATAATTACTATTGACCAAGGTAAATACTATTGACGAAGGTAATTACTATTGACCAAGGTAAATACTATTGACCAAGGTAAATACTATTGACGAAGGTAATTACTATTGACCAAGATAAATACTATTGACGAAGGTAATTACTATTGACCAAGGTAAATACTATTGACCAAGGTAAATACTATTGACGAAGGTAATTACTATTGACCAAGATAAATACTATTGACGAAGAGACTCTTAGATGATTACATATGGGCACCCCATAAAAAATAACTAAACTTACCACCACATCTCAATTATTGATTTAATAATATAACATATTATACAAATGATACTATGACAATAATTTAAGAGATATGATGCAGCAATTACTGTAGCAATAATTAAGTATAGCTGAGTGACTTCTCACGTAAGCATCAATAATCAATACCGTGTGCTACTATGCAACCACGCGTATTACTGTACTTTTACTACCGGGTAGTTCAACAGTTTTAACGGTTTTAACGGTAACACCTCAGCCGTTATTTTTATAGAAAGATAATTTTGTCATTTTCTAACTACGACTATACTTTTGTTGTGGGGTCCACCAATGATTGTGCCGTCGTACGAATATTTTCCGACAAAAAGAATATTCCCCGACCAAACGAATATTTTAAAACAACTTGCTTACTTTACAAAATTTATAAATATTACCCACAACTATAACATTATATCAAATTAACTCCATAATATTCAAAAATGATATTTATAGAAAATTCATCTTTATTTATAAAAGTTGGGGTCTTACAACCTCCCATTCTTATGAAATTTTACCCTCGAAATTTATCCAAGAATTAACAACGTCCAAATTGTCAACATGATACTACTTTGTGGAGTAAAATTCAAGAATGATCAGGAGAATATTTTCATGAATAGATACTAGATAAAGCACAAATGTCAAGGATATTTCATAAATTTCATGGAGTATAGAAGTCAAAACTTAACCAACTGAGTATAATAAAGAATGGAATAACAAAAGAAATCACCATGCATGCGATAGACCGCACAGACAGGTTATTCTTAACAGAATAATAATAATGGAACCAGGTCCGGCGTAACCGCACAGACAGGATATTTCGACAGAATAATAAATAATGGAACCAGGTCCGGCGTAAACGCACAGACATGATATTCCGACAGAATAATAAAGAACAGTATAATAAATAATGGAACCAGGTCCGGTGTAAAACACACAAATAGGATATTCCGACAGAATAATAATAAAGACGGAACCAGGTCCGGTGTAAAACACACAGACAGGATATTCCAACAGAATAATAGAAGAATATCACCAAGTATAGGGTAGACCACGTATACAGGTTATTCCAACAGAATAATAAGAAATGGAATAACAACAGTTCTCTTCATGAATAAGAAAGAATAACACCCCTTACCTTAAAAGAACTGGATATTAGAAAAGTGAAGTAGCAGAATACTTTTATTCTCTTTATCTTATTCTCTCTATACTTTCTCTCTCTATAGCTTGAATGAATTCGTGAAAAATAATGAAGCCTTAGGCCTCTATTTATAGAAAAACTGAATGTGGCTCTTGGTCTTAACGAAGGGTCAAATGACTCTTGGTCTTAACGAAGGGTCAAATGACTCTTGGTAATATTGAAGGGACAACTACTATTGACGAAAGTAATTACTATTGACCAAGGTAAATACTATTGACGAAGGTAATTACTATTGACCAAGGTAAATACTATTGACCAAGGTAAATACTATTAACGAAGGTAATTACTATTGACCAAGGTAAATACTATTGACGACGGTAATTACTATTGACGAAGGTAATTACTATTGACCAAGAGACTCTTAGATGATGACATATGGGCCCCCCCATAAAAAATAACCAAACTTTCCACAACGTCTCAATTATTGATTTAATAATATAACATATTATACAGATGATACTATGACAATAATTTAAGAGATATGATGCATCAATTACTATAGCACTAATTGAGTATAGCTGAGTGACTTCTCACGTAAGCATCAATAATCAATACCGTGTGCTACTATGCAACCACGCGTATTACTGTACTTTTACTACCGGGTAGTTCAACAGTTTTAACGGTAACACCTCAGCCGTTATTTTTATAGAAAGTTAATTTTGTCATTTTCTAACTACGACTATACTTCTATTGTGGGGTCCACCAATGATTGTGCCGTCGTACGAATATTTTTTGACAAAAAGAATATTCCCTGACCAAACGAATATTTTAAAACAACTTGCTTACTTTGCAAAATTTATAAATATTACCCACAACTATAACATTATATCAAATTAACTCCATAATATTCAAAAATGATATTTATAGAAAATTCATCTTTATTTATAAAAGTTGGGGTCTTACAACCTCCCCTTCTTATGAAATTTCGCCCTCGAAATTAGGGTACGTACCTGGTATGTCGAAGAGGTAAGGATACCTTGATTTCATTTCAGATTCTAACTCCCAGTCATTTCCTCAACATCGTGGTTTCTCCACAAAACTTTGACTTGAGGTATATCCTTGGAGCGTAGAATATGTTCCTTCCTATCCAAGATTTGAACAGGAACTTCTTCATACGTCAAATCTTTCGCTATTTCGTCCGGTTCTAACTCAATAATGTGGTTCGGGTCTTCCACATATTTGCGTAACATGGATATGTGAAAAACGTTATGAACACGAGACATACTTGGCGGTAAAGCGAGTCTATAAGCCACAGTTCCTACTCGATCGAGGATTAAAAATGGACCGATGAATCGAGGATTGAGCTTTCTTCTTTTTCCAAATCTCGTAACTCCTTTCCATGGAGCAACACGTAAGAACACATGATCTCCTACATCAAATTCCACGTCCTTTCGATGAAGATCAGCATAACTCTTTTGTCGATCTTGTGAGGTTTTTATACGTTGTCGGATCGTTTGAATCTTTTCTGTAGTCATACGTACCAACTCCGGTCCCAACAACGTTGCTTCACCCACCTCATCCCAGCATACTGGAGAACGACATTTTCTTCCATACAATGCTTCGAATGGAGCCATGTCAATACTTGCTTGATAACTGTTGTTGTAGGAAAACTCCACCAATGGTAAGAACTTGTCCCAACTTCCCTTGAAGTCAAAGACACAGAGTCTTAATAAATCTTCTAGAGTTTGAATAGTCCTCTCTGATTGTCCGTCCGTCTGAGGATGATATGCCGAACTAAATTGTAAATCTGTGCCCATAACTTTTTATAAACTAACCCAAAATCGTGAAGTGAATCTTGGGTCTCGATCAGAAACTATGGATACTGGCATACCATGCAGTCTTACAATCTCGTTTATGTACATACGAGCAAGCGTTCAAGTGTATAAGTTTCTCGTATCGGTAAGAAATGAGCAGACTTGGTCAATCTATCAACAATGACCCAAATCGCATCTATACCTTGAGAAACCTTAGGAAGACCGGTAACGAAATCCATGGTAATGTGCTCCCACTTCCATTCTGGAATTTCAAGTGGTTGCAATGGACCTTTTGGTACTTGATGCTCCGCTTTGACTCGTTGACAAGTTAGACACCTTGAGATAAACAACGCTATCTCTCTCTTCATATTGCTCCACCAAAATGTATGACGAAGATCATGATACATTTTGGTACTTCCAGGATGGATTGCAAACGGGTGTGTTGTGCGCCTCCATCATGATTTCATACTTTAAATCAGGGTTGTTAGGAACACAAAGTCTGGAGTTGACTCGAAGTATTCCTTCTTCATCGATTCTTGCTTCCGGCATAGCACCTTCTTGCACTTTCTTCCTCATACGCATCAGCTCCAGGTCTGTAGCTTGAGCAGTTTTACCTTATCGATTAAAGTTGGTTCTACTCGTATATTCGACATCATCACATGGGTCCCTGGAGTCTTTAACTCTATCTCCATCCTTTGCAAGTCACACAAAATGGGCCTTTGCGTTGTTAATATTGCACTTTACACATATGATCTTCTACTCAATGCGTCAGCTACCACGTTCGCTTTTCCAGGATGGTATTGAATGGTATGATCATAATCTTTCAACAGTTCAAGCCAACGTCGTTGTCGCATGTTGAGTTCCTTTTGAGTGAAAAAATATTTGAGGCTTTTATGATCCGTAAAGATCTCCACCTTCTCCCCATACAAGTAATGCCCCAAATTTTAAGTGCAAAGACAACAGCTGCCAACTCTAGATCATGAGTAGGATAATTCCTCTCATATTCCTTGAGTTGTCTTGATGCATAGGCTATGACTTTTCCATGTTGCATGAGAACGCATCCCAAACCTTTGCTCGAAGCATCACTGTAGATGACAAATCCCTCCGAGCCAGATGGTATTGTTAGAACAGGTGCTGAAATGAGTCTCCTCTTGAGTTCTTGAAAACTCTGCTCACATTCTTCGCTCCAACCGAACTTTGTATCTTTCCGAGTCAGCTGAGTTAATGGAGTAGCGATTCGAGAAAATCCTTCACGAATCTCCGATAATAACCAGCTAAACCAGGAAAGCTACGTACTTCGGTCACTGATTTAGGTTGCTCCCAGCTTTGAATAGCTTCAATCTTTGTCGGGTCAACAGATATTCCACGACTTGATACTACGTGCCCAAGGAATGCTACCTCCTCCAGCCAGAACTCGCATTTCTTCAACTTGGCATAAAGCTTGTATTCACGAAGCTTTTGGAGTACCAGCCTCAAGTGTTGCTCATGATCTTCACGGCTTTTGGAATAAATAAGGATGTCATAATAAAGACGACCACAAAGTGATCCAAATATTCCTTGAATACCCTGTTCATCATATCCATGAAGGCAGCAGGAGCATTAGTCAATCCAAAAGACATGACTAAGAATTCATAATGCCCATACCGAGTTCTGAAGGCAGTCTTTGGAATATCCTCAGTTCTAACCTTCAGCTGATGATATCCAGAACGAAGATCGATCTTTGAAAAGAATTGTGCTCCTTGCAACTGGTCAAACAGGTCATCAATACGTGGCAATGGGTACTATTTTTGATGGTGACATGATTCAACTCCCGATAATCAATACAAAGTCGCATACTTCCATCTTTCTTCTTCACGAATAGAACAGGAGCACCCCAAGGAGAAGTACTAGGACGAATAAAACCAATGTCTCTAACAATTCCTGCAGTTGGATCTTTAACTCCTGAAGTTCAATAGGAGCCATTCGATATGGGGCTTTGAAATGGGTTTTGTACGGGTTCAAGGTCGATACAAAATTCAATTTCACGCTCTGGGGGTAAGCCAGGAAGTTCTTCGGGAAATACGTCAGGAAATTTATTAACAACAGAAATATCATTCAAAGCTGACGTATTTTTGTTTAGATCTGTGACATGAGCTAAGAAAGCTTGACATCCGTTTTTCAATAAACGAATAGCTTTATGGCTTGAGATGACAGCGATTGATTTTAATGGTTTGGTTGCTTGAATTCGCATAATAGGTCGATTAGGAATATGAAAGCTAACAACCTTACGAAAATAATCAATTTTTGCATGATGAGTAGTTAACCAATCAATCCCTAGAATCACGTCAAATGCAAGTATTTTTAATGAAATCAGATCGACAGGTAATGTGTGGGTACCAACTTGAACCAAACAAGACTTATAAACCGTGGATGTAATGAAGGTTTCTCCCAATGGAGTTTCAACAGATAAGTCAAAGTCTAATTTCTCCGGATCAAATTTAATCGATGAGCGCAAGTAGGAGAAATAAAAGAATGGGTAGAACCGGTATCAAATAAAGTATAGACTTCGTTAGAGTTTATGATAAGCTTACCGTGATGACCTCATTCGGGTTCCTTGCTTTCTGGGAGTTCACAACAAACGCTCTCCCTTGCACAACCGGTTTTGACTTTTCTGGGACGGCCTTTGGTGCCTCCATCCTAGCTGAATTTGTCTCGGTAAACGACAAAATCGGGCTAAATGACCTTCTCTTCCACAATTTATAACATGCTTTGGACGGCATCGCGCAGTTTGGACTGATGTGCCCCTCCCCTCCGCATTTGAAACATATGATAGGTGGTCGTTCTCCTTCCTTAACGACAGGTGCTGGTGCTGACGTCTTTCCATCATTGTTGAATCTCCTCTTCTTGAAATGCTCATTCTTATTGTTTTGGCCCTGATTACCACCGAAGTGGTTACCATTTCTGGCCTGTTGATTCCCTCCACGCTTGTTGTCACCGCTTCGATGACTGCTCTCACTGGTATTATCATTTTGTCGGCTGCTCTCTTTTGGTTGCGTTGTCTCGTTATCGCGCTCCACCAACTGAGCCCTATTTACAACATCTGAATACAAACACAGTTTATGAGAAACAAGATGTTGACGTATCTCCGGCTTCAAACCTCTTAAAAACATCCGCGTCATTCTTTCTTCATTATCCACCAGGTGGGACGCAAACCGGGATAACTCCGAAATTTTGCCTCGTACTGCGACACGGTCATATTATTCTGCTCCAATTTGATGAACTCCACCTCCTTCATGTGACGAATACTCTCGGGAAAGTATTTGTCGTTAAACAGCTCTTGGAACTTCTCCCAGGACATCTTCAGTGCGGCAGGTTGAGTACGCTTTATCGATTCCACCAGTAATCTGCCTCTCCTCGCAACATAAAGGCGGCAAAGGGAACCTTTTGCTCCTCGGAGCAACCCAAGACATCAAATATCTTGGTGATCTGCTTTATCCATGTTTCAGCTACAAGTGGTTTGGGTTCTCCCTTAAACTTCGGTGGTCCCAGCTCCTTAAACTATTTAGCGGTGACCGCCAGAGAGTTTCCAGTATTTTCACCTACGTTGTGGACAGGAGCCGCTTTCACCTGTTGTTGCATGAATTGCATAAAGCCTCTGAACATTTGATCATTCATCATTTGGTCAGTGTTGTTGTTTGCATGAGGATTGTCACCTTCCTGATGCACATTATCCTGATTATTGATATGTGGTGAATCAACAGTCGCCTGTGCTCCATTGCTATTCTCAACATTCTCAGATGCCATTTTCAGATACTGCCACAAAATAAAAATTAATTGATATGTCATATTTTATCCTTATATTTAACCGACCAATTAAATACCATGCAAATAAACTTAGGTAGGTCATACTAGCGAAGGAATTCCCCGTCTCTCCCCTCCTAGTTCTATTCTCACATCTTAGCCAGGGATCATATCCCTAAGCTCTGATACCAACTGTGACGCCCCCAAAATTAGGTATACATCACCCATCTTGGGTCGTCAGATACATAGTACAGAATACAAATACAACTTATAATACAAAACTGTCGTGTACAATACGACAAAACATAAACTGTGAGTTTGAATACAAATATTATCTTCTAGAGAGTATTCATACTCAAAAGGAGTCCTCATTACATTTATTAACACACCATTACATAGAATAGTGAGGACTACTAACTAATACTATCATTCGGACCATCACTCCGTTTCCCGACTTGCCCCAGCTACGTTCTCATTTCCTGAAGAGAACAGTGAAAGAAAGGGTTGAGCTCAACTAGCCCAGTAAAAAATATTATGACTAAGATAATGCAGAATAAATTATCATTAGCCTTCAACAATGTTAAACTGATAAAATATAATAGACATCAAGTTTAACTGTAGCGGAACAAGCAATCCATTAAAAGAGTCAAGTAGAAAATAAACTTACTATCTTTTATGATTTAAAAGATTTTTCAACACTGTGATCGCTGGGACTCAGCTTAATAAAATAATCCACATCATCGAATCACCCCTGCACTACGGCCAAGGATATTCGTATATTCATTAATGGTCATGATCATGCCAACAACTGTCCATCAATGCACTACGGGCCAATGAGGATTTTTACCACATCATTTGTAACATTACGGTCATGATTATACCGAATAATCCCTGGTCATAATCATACCAAGTCCATCTATGCAATACAGGCCACAGATGACTTTCAACATTTTTAAACATGAGGATGATGACAATGATATAAGAATTCAATAAAACAAGTTCAAGAATTAATTTATCCAGGAATTAACAACGTCCAAATTGTCAACATGATACTGCTTTGTGGAGTAAAATTCAAGAATATTCAGAAGAATATTTTCATGAAAAGATACTAGGATGAAACGCAATATCAAGGATATTCCACAAATTTCATGGAGTATAGAAGTCAAACTTTAACCAACTAAGTATAATAAAGAATGGAATAACAAAAGAAATCACCATGCATGCGATAGACCGCACAGACAGGTTATTCCAACAGAATAATAAATAATGGAACCAGGTCGGCGTAAACGCACAGACAGGATATTCCGACAGAATAATAAATAATGGAACAGGTCCGGTGTAAAAACACAGACAGGATGTTCCAACAGAATAATAAAAGACGGAACCAGGTCCGGTGTAAACACACAGACAGATATTCCGACAGAATAATAAATAATGGAACCAGGTCCGGTGTTAAAACACACAGACAGGATGTTCCAACAGAATAATAACAAGACGAAACCAGGTCGGTGTAAAACACACAGACAGGATGTTCCAATAGAATAATAATAAAAACGGAACCAGGTCCGGTGTAAATACACAGACAGGATGTTCCAACAGAATAATAGAAGAATGTCACCAAGTATAGGGATAGACCGCGTATACTGGTTATTCAACAGAATAATAAAAGAATGGAATAACAGAAGTTCTCTTCATGAATATAAAAGAAATAATATTCCCTACCTAAAAGAACTGGATATTAAAAAAAGTGATGTAGCAGAATACTTTTATTCTCTCTCTCTTATTCTCTCTATATTTCTCTCTCTATAGCTTGAATGAATTCGTGAAAAATAATGAAGCCCTAGGCCTCTATTTATAGAAAAACTGAAGGTGGCTCTGGTCTTAACGAAGGGTCAAATGACTCTTGGTCTTAACGAAGGGTCAAATGACTTTGTTATATTGAAGGGACAACTACTATTGACGAAAGTAATTACTATTGACCAAGGTAAATACTATTGACGAAGGTAATTACTATTGACCAGGTAAATACTATTGACCAGGTAATATACTTTGACGAAGGTAATTACTATTGACCAAGGTAAATACTTTGACGAAGGTA